>JANHGN010001952.1:35305-79430 GCA_024605025.1 Megaceryle maxima
GAACGCAACCGGCCAAAAACACTGGTGAAAGCAATGGAACAAGTGACAGAGCAAGGGAGAGAGGAGGGGGGGGGAGGGGAGGAGGAGGCGGAGTAGGAGGAGGAGGAGGAGAGACGCAGGTTTCTCCTTACTGAACTGAAAGCTTTTGCTGACACAGAGGTGTCTGGAGAGCTACTGTCTGTCAGGCTGGGGAGGATTGCTCAAGGACAGCCTGGAGCTGCTGGAGGGCAATGGGGAGCAGGCAGGAGGGATCCCATGTGGGTGATATTAAGGCATCCCCTGCACACATGACCACGAGGCATCCCTGTGCACTCTCACCCATTGTAATCACCAATGGAGACTCTGGACATTGCCACAGCTTATCTGAATTCACGTGCAAAAGCATCATTTCCGAAGCTAGTTGCCACTTACAGATGATCCAGTTATACGTATATAACGATCTTACACATATGTGCATGAAATATATGCCTTTAATAGGCTCCAGAGTCATGGATAATAGTACTTATTGACTCACAGCGTTACTTGGAAAAATGGAGAAGGGAAAACAAATTAAAGCATTTGCCCATCTATAAAATTAATGTCCTATTTTACCTATTTCACAGCAGCATTAGCAAGCTTAATGTCTACAAAGATCAATAGCGTCACTATAACCCAGGCTGTTCTACACTGTCTGTGGCAAAACATTCTGTGGAGATGACTGTCAAACTGCAATTTGAACTATAATTTAAAAAACAGTATTAGAAAGAGGGAAAAAGTTTAAAGAAAATTTTGTCTGGATAGAAACAATCCAGAAGGTAGACAAAATTCCCTCTTAAAACCCAATGATGTTTAGAAATACAGCAAATTCCTGTATCAGCATCTAATGCATCGCCCTATCTCTGTGAACGTATTGACACTCAGATACAAATCCAGACACAAAGCACAGGCACATCCATGCCATCAGCAGTTGTATGCGATTCATGATCAAATGTTATGTAAATACATAAGAAACTTAATTTGTGACCTTGTGTTAATGGGAAATTGGGCACGTGGAAAATATTTACATAAAAGCATAAGCCTGAATGTAAGTGTCCATTTAAGACTGCCTGCATATTTTTCAGGTGAAGCATGAGTACTTATATTTGAAAATTAGATTCAAAGCCTAATACAAAATGTAATAAAACAAATTCTGTCTTCTCCCTGTCTGTCAAAAACCTTTTATAGAAACATCACACTCCTCTAAAAGGGCAAGCTAAAAAAAAAAAAAAATACCCAAACCAACAATGCCCTTTTGTTTTGCTGCAGCATGCACGCAATACCTTAATGGATTGAAACACTTAAATTACTGGTTGATTATTTTGTATTAGATCTTATTACTATTGACAACTGTCCCCCGAGCCCTGAGGCCAAGGATCCGTTCTGCCCAAGACAGGGTGATGATCTAACATAAGCAGGACAAGGATGGTGAAAAATAAAGTGTGAAGAGGAATCGCTGTGCCATGGGGCACTGCCCTGATCCCTGAAACACCTCCTCTACATCCAGGCATGGGAGAAGGAAGGTGGGAAGAGAAGCAACATCTTTAGAATAATTTCGACATCCAAATGAAGTCAAGACAAACATCCTTTCTTTTCTCTGCATGGGATTTTTGTAATGGCAAATATTCTTCACAGACTATACCCTTCAATTACACTCAACTCTACTTATTTTTTGATGAGGCAAAACTAGTTTTTGGTTTTGGTGAGTTTTCTGTTTTGGTCAAGACACAGGTTCAGCAAGACCATGACCGCTTTGTCCCCTCACTTGTCTGCTGCTGCTGCCCCCAGAAACAGTCTGAAATTATCCCCGACTTCAGCATCTTCCACCATCGCAGGTAAACAGTGCTGAGACAACAAAGGTGAGATTGACAGCTCAGATTAATCTCAATATTGCTACTCTGGGCGCAAATTCCGTCTGCATATAGTGTCAAAACAATCTGTTGTAATAAGAAGAGGAACAGCCTGACCCAGCCTCGTGCATGGACGGGCTGAAAATAGCAGGAGCTCAGGAGAAAGTATTTGGCAGACAAAGAGTACAAGTGTGATTCTCATCTCTGCAATTTCATTTTGCCATCCTGGGCTGAGATACGAGTCCAGTGCATGAACACTGTTCCAAAGCCATAATTAAAATCAGATTTCAGGAGTAAGCATCATAAGTTGCTTATTATTTCTGGAATCCATAGGTACTAAAAATGTCCCCTGACTACTCATCATTACAAGGCTGCTGGAGGAAGCTGCCTCCTCATCTTCCTAATTTTTTCCAGGTCAGCAGTAAGTTATTAAAGCTTCTGAAGCCACTTGCAAATACAGACAAAAGCAGCAGCTCCAAGTTTTTACATTTTTCTGCAGTCGTGAGAGGTTACACAAACTGACGCCTTAGAAGGTTTCTATGGCTACAAAAGCTCGTGGTCATTTCAAGAGGGGAGAACATCCAAGTATATCCCCACCACAAACACACCTAAACCCCGTGCAGAAAACCATCATTCTCCCCAGCTGCTAATTCTCAGTTTTGCTCATCTCCTGGCATATTCTCAATTCCGGCAGACAAACAACCCTAAAGAGTTGCCAAAAACCAGCCCTAGAGTAGGAGCTGAGCCTGTGATCACCATGACTGTCATATGGTACTGAGCTATGCTTGGTCACCTCCCTCAACTACAGTATCGGCCAAGGGATTTTTAAAAAAATATTTGTTTATTTCTTTTTAAAGATCAGCACCCAAGACCTGCTGAACCCTCCTCAGAAGCTTTTAGAGATCCACTAAGAGAATTAGGGAAGACCATCAACACCAAGAGTTCCACCAGACAAGCCCATCCCACTCGGAAGAGACACAAGGAAGCTGAAGACATTACACATAGCAGTAACACATGGCTACAGAAAAGCCTTCCTGCTCCTGCAACTTAGGTGATGGAAAAGAAAGCCCAGCTCCTTCTAGCACACATCTGGATTGCATTTGCATCATTTCCAGCTCTGCTTCCCCAGATGGACAGATGCCTGAAACCGGCAGTGGGGTCGTCTGCTGGCCCAAGTGCCGTAGAGTCAGCTGACTGCGAAAAATGAGCCAGAAAACTGTAAAAGGCGTATTCTTCCCCGAATAGCAACAGTAGCTTCCCTGAAATTATTTTTGATGGGAGGTTAAAAAAACCCCTCATACAGCTTCTAAGCTGAAAGCAAGGCACCGAGCATTCAAACCCAATCAGTAATCACGGCAGGCAACTGAACGATGGCAATCTACCAACAGTGAAATTAAATTTTAACTTTCCACACAAATCCTTTCAGGCTGCATATTTATATATTTAGTAATAAAAACCACATTCATGACCATTGTCAGCTGTAAAAAATTCTACAGTAATAACAACAGCACTAATGGAAACTGAAACTGGAACAACATTGTCTGGATCAGTAGCTTCATCACTGATAACTCTTCTAAAATGGTTCTAATTTTCTGGCAAAAGAGATTAGATTAAACGCCGGAAGATTCCTACAGACAGACTGGGGATGTACCTGACAGAAAAACCATCCACAGTTGGATTTGAGATTTTAAGTCAAAGTGGATAATGACACATTATGATCTCTAATTAGCATGGTTTTGAGGCAGCATATCTTCTTCTTTAAGGACTTCAAATCACGATTGACGAAATATTTTTATATTCAACTCCAACTTTCAATTACAGATTGGATTAGTCTCAAGGAGAGATACTTCCTTCCAGTTAAAAGGAAAAAAACACCTTTAGCATTGGCAGAACAGACATATTGCCAGACCACTTTATTTCTTTCATGTAGATCTGATTCTGCATCAGTCAGAAGCTTTAGTAAACACAAGCAAACTGCGCTCTCGCTTTTGATATCATCTTCCCCAGGTACATTGTGACTGAACATTATGAAAAGCCCACAAACCTGCTGACTGAGGCTTATTCTTGCAAAGTACCAGGATTATATTAAACTGAACAATATCTATCAATGAGGTAAAATGATACTATTTTAAAGGGAAAAAATGTAAGGAAATATCTTAATAGATAGATATGCTTTTCAATCATGCAAGATAGATATGCTTTTTCAATCATGCAAGAAAGTTCATGACTCATGACACGAGATGAAGGATGATGCATATTAGAACTAAAATGTGAAACTAAATTACACTTTTAATTGGGAATTCAATTTTTCCCCATCAACTCCCAAGTATTGGAATACACACTTGTCTATCATTTACCACTAAAGAGTGACAAGATGTCCTTTAGAAAGTGCAAAAGAATGGGGGGCTTTGTCTAGTCTTCTTTCTTTTTCTTAATGAATGTTAACTTTTATCTTCACAGGTTAAGAAGTACATTCTGTCCGTGTCTGGTATCTCATCCCCAAAAACATGTTGCTGTGGCAGATCAGGCTCTACATGCACTATATGTATTGAATTTTATATCAAATCCCCTTTAACTGGGTATAAAACCACCACAATTTTTAAGGTTGCCAGAACATACTTTCTGAAATTCTGCCTGCTTATGTTTCTGCAACTTGCTTTTTGTGATTTGGTTTCTGGTAATAACTATGACAGAGATACTGATAAGCTCAGATTGGACAGTACTTTTACATCTCCAAATATAAGAAAAATAAGGTGGAAAACTTCTAAAATTGACTTGTAACACAAAATCTGAGCTGAGGAGGGAAAAGACTTGTAGGTACTCCCAAAAAGCCTAATGAGGTGGGTTAATGGGTAGCACTTAAGCACAACACCATCGCCTTATGTCTCCAGATTGAAGAGTTTACAGACCTGAATCTCAAACCCTTTTAAAACACAAATCTCTGTGAAAGGAATCACCCCTAATACCTTTCCTTTGTCCACAGGGCTCAGCCAGGCCCATCAGCACCAACCTGGCTGTGGTTTTGAATGACCATCAGCAGGGAAACAGGACAGGATTCAATGACTGACGTCTAAATCTCCCAAGGAATGTCATTCAGTGAGAATATGGAATATACAGGACTCCGAGATGGACAAACACATATAGCTGACTGGATGTCATCATGGAGCTGCCTTCTTAAGTTTTGGCACTAAACTGCCAACCCAGCTCTGGCTTTGCTAATATACTTCTTCAGAAGGGTACTTAGTGTAAATAAATACAGACCACGATAAAATAACCCATGTCTGTGTCAACTCATTTCTCTCCCAGTGAAGAAACAAGCCACGGACAGAGCCCAGGCTGCCCTGTCATGGCTGCATATCACTGTTGTATGAAAGCGTAATCAACGCTGTATTTTAACCAAATCGGAGGCCATTAGTCCCCCTCGCTCCTCAAGAATCTGAGCTGCAGATGTTCTGTCTCCCCTGCCAGAGTGAGGGACTTTAAAAATATCATAAACAAACACGGTTAATTTAAAAGAATTATTTCATCTTGAAAGGGCCCCATCTCTCTTTTTTATGCTTGCATAAATCAAAATTGACTCGATCGATTTTGCTGAAAGTTTTTGCAAAGACGCGACGTGTGTGCTCAGACGAGGCAAGGGGGATTTCAACCCAACAAAAAAAAAGGAGAAATCAGGAGTCCCACCCTCGTCATGGAGCTTTCTCCTAAACATACCCTGCTCTCACTGTTACCAGTCTAACTCCACATAAATGATGCCAGGGTCTGGTCTTTAACAGATTCAAGAATCTGCCTGGAGGACTGAGACCAAAGCAACCGCAGCTCTGGGATGAGATAGCTCAGCTAACCCTGGGGAGATTTGTAGTTCACCAACACCATGTTCCGAGAGAAATAAAACTTTTTATGCTGCTTTATGTTATTAAAGCAGAATCTCCAATTGGGCCTTGTCACTTCACCTGAAGTAAAAAAAATAAAACCAAAAAGGAGCCCTAATTCTAATATGTTTATGCTCTTATTACACTTGCTCTCCACACCAGAATGCTAATCATAACAACCCTGCAGAGCACCAGCATGCTCCTTCTTCTATGGCTTTGTTAGGTAGGAGTGAAAGGGTGAATAATAATATTCACAGCTTCCCTGCAGTCACGAAAATGTAAATATTTTTTTAAAGTGCTTACAAGGCAAACCTACAGTAAATTTGAAAAATGTCCCCCATAATATTTAAACTAAATCCTCCTCTTTAACCTAACAAAGCTAACCTTACAACACGGCAGTTAAGTGATCCATTCATTTTATTTCAAAATCTCTGTTCTCTCTTTGTTTAAGAATCAGAGACCAGCTGACAAACAGGATGCACAATACGGTCTCTCCAGAAACATCTTTCTGTAATTTAGAGTGATTAAATCTAACATGTGCTTCTGATGAGCCCTCAGACAACATTTGGAAAGCAGTGGGGTAAAGAAGTCTCAGGCCAGTTCTCAAGCTCATTAAGATGGAGTAAACTAAAGTTCTAGAGTATTTATCAACCTGTTCTTAAAACAAACAAACAAACAAACAAACAAAAAAGACAGGCCAGCCATTCTTGGTACAGGATCACTGACTCAAAATACACTCTCAGGAGCAATGGAAATGAAAGAAATAAGTTATTTACTGCAGCCATAGAGAGCAGGACAAGAAGTGATGGTCTGCAGTGGAAGGAGAGCAGGCTCTAGACACCATGAAGTGGAAGAGCAGTCGAGCAGATGAGCCTGTCAAATTGCAATTTAAGTCAGATCCTTCCTGCCTATCTGCAGATTCTTCTGCAACCATACAGCATGCATCTGCTATCCAGATCATTTGAACACTCTATAACATGCCGCTGTCACTGTGTTTCACCCGAGAGGTGAAGGGGATAAGGATGGTTGCATTTTGGGATTTCTGCATTGTTATTTTGGTAGATTATCTACAGTTAGCATCTGGAGTAATATTTTACACAAGTTTGATGGAAAACAAACAAAAAATCCCTTTGCATACCATGCATACAGTATAATTATTGTCATCCATGGGCAGCAACAGCAGTAACTGTGGCTCCGCCCCTTTGTTGGAATGATTTATAATAAAATATTCCTTTTTCTTCTATTTCTTTAGAAAAAAAAAAAAAAAAAAAAAAGAATTAAAACATATCAAAGAGGTTTTCCACATATCTCAACCTCAGGAATGCAGCTTTTCTGGCCATAAAGACTGAAGAGCAAGCATCTGTGTTAGCACAGCTAATTGAAGTGTAAGAAAAGCCTCTTTCATATCTGACTTGGGAAGTTGATAACGTGTAAGTTATAACTTGCATGAGACATGATAAACTCTGTCCTTCACAGAAAGAAATGCACTTCGAACATGACTTACTGTAAACACATCTTGGGATAGAACAGCTTCTAATCAGGGGCAGCTCCATAATGGACTTGTTGAGTAGTGACATTTCCTACACCACTTGGCATCTGCTGAATAATGATGCTGTTGTGGTTAAAGCAGATAAGGTTCAATACGAATACAGGGTACAAAGTGTGGGGATTTTGATTGCATTAAGCCAAAATTTACAAACATGAACCTGAGATGTTTGACAGATGCAGAAAGAAAAGCCTCCAGGAGAACACTGTTGAGCAGGGGAAGGGATCTTAGACTTCGAGCTTTAATTTTGCTTGTTTGTGCAATGTGAGGGGGAAAACTCACTTGAACATCACTTTTTAAGAAAATGACTCGTCACTAGTCAATTAAAAAAGAAAAGAGTCAGTGGTTCCAACTAATGTTCAAGAGGCCTGTTCATATGGGACACAAAGATGGAAGGATTAGTGTACAATAGCTTGGTTGCCTCCAGCTCACGGGGCTCTACCCCCCGGCGAGGAGCTGACATGAGAGGATAAGACAACTCCATTAGGAGCCCGTATCACTTCTCTGCAGCGTTCCCCACAAGCAGATGGAGCAGCTATTTAGCCAAATGCACCGTGACTCCTGGTTTATACATGAGCATCTGGGATGTTTCCTAACGTGGGGTGATGTACAATGTACTCCGATTTATCAACTGTCCCACGTGCAATTAGAGATTCGGATAAATAATTTGGTAGTAAAGGCCCCTTGGCTGAACTGAGAAGCAGCAAGGCGTGAGGGGTCAAGTGTTTCCACAGGATTTGTATTTACCAAACAGAGCTGCCTGCAAAGGAATGTCTCCGTTGAGCTGCGGCAGAATTAGGTCCGGGCGGGAGGAGGGAGCTGAAGCGCTCGCTGGAGAGCCAGCAATTTCTTCATTTCAACTGAAACGAATTCGAATGTAATGTTACGAGTTATTAAAACAACCCTCTTTATTGCCCTAAGAAACAAAATAGAGATGTAGTTTGAGCTATATAATTTCCTGCTAATACACATTTTGATCTGAGGATAATGTGCAGTATCACCATTTTTCTGTGCATTCTACAAAGGGACTCTAATACCTCAGAACCATTTAATCAACATCCTATGCAGGCAGTGAATAGATAATTGAAATATAAGTACTGTCATCCATATCCCCTCTGGGAAAGTGACACAGTAAGCATTATATCATTCCATTAGTCCACCCTTTGATGTGGGTTTTATTCTCATTAAAGTATGTTTTAGCCTCAAGGTTTCTTCCCCCCCTCCTCCACCTCTCCGTGACGTGGCCGTGCCAGAAAAAAAAAAAAATACAAAAAAAATACCCTGCTGTTCAAAAGGCAAGAACTACATTTTTACAAGCAATTGTACATGTCAAAAATATAAAGCTTCCTTTTTAATTTCTTGTTTACCAAACACAGTCAATGACAGCTTCTAGAAAACACAGGGTGGAAAAAAAAAAAAGGAAGCCAGGAGGGTGGTAGTGGGGAAGGAATGCATTGACTTGTTTTCAAATAATAAAGCCTGAATACAAGCAGGATTAAAAAAAAAAAAATTGCTTGAAAAGGCTGCTGTGGTGGTGTCTGCTTTGAATTGTGCCCTGTTTAAACAAGAGGAAAGCCTCCCACTGAAAAAAGAAACATTTTTATCATTCAAAAAGATCTCAGGGCAGTCCCTTTAAAATGAGGTATTTTCTAAACAAAATATTGGAATGTTTCCCTGCAGGGAACGAGCATCTGATCTCTTAAAAATGAGTATTCTTGAGGAATTGTAGATTTATGGAGATTTTGTTTTATTTGTTTTAACTTCAGTAGAATGAAACCTGTCTGAAATGACCACCCAAGGGAGCAGACCAGTCAGCTAAGTAGAGGCTGATCTTTAAATGGGAGCCGAAGTGGTTCTGAAACCCTCAGGGAGGTTTTAAACTGCTGGCTTAAAGCAGGGCTGGCTAAACACTTAGCACAGGTTTCAGCATAAGCCCAGGACATGGATTTCCTCTCACTTCCATCAGGGCAGCCTTGCTAACATCAGTAGAAACATTCCTGATTTACATTAGTGTTAGCAAGCAAAGAATCAAGCTAATTACACAGAGTTATCAACAGTGATTACAGGAGGATTTCTTTTTCTTTTTTAAATGCACACACATTTTTTCAGCATGGGCTGGTTTGGTTACACTTCTAATAGTAGACCTACTACAGGCAACGGAGTGGAAAACTCCGCTTTGCATCAAACTAGTCGCGAGTTGCAATGTGGTTTTGAAAAAATAGGGAAAGTTTGACATGTTGCAATTTTATATCCTTTTGTGAATGGTATAAATTTGCAACTCTAACTACAATTGATAAATATAAGCCACCAGTGAGAGACATGACTAGCTTAGGAGCTTTTTTTGGTGGGATTCTTCAAGAGTTTGGCTTAGAGTTTAAACTGACCAAAGTCAACACTCCTCTCAGAAATGTCAACATGCAGGAGAAGTGTTACTGGCTCTGTTAATTGCAATAACCATCAGTTGTGGCCCTAAGAAGTGGGTAGCTCATGAACAGAAGGCAGCTCCTCGTGCATTGCTAACTGAGGAGGTTTATGGGTTTCTAGGAAAAGGTATTGACCAAACAACATAAAGATGTATTTCTTCTGATGCATCCATGGTGTTACCTGGATTGTGCCCTCACCTGCCAAGTTCACAGACTTTCAAGTTCTTAAAGGCGTAAGGGAAAGCAAGCTTGAGAGTGCAACTGTTGTTGTGACAGCACAAGGGTTGATGGTTTTAAATAAAAAGAGGAAGATTTAGACTGGAGAGAAGGAAGACATTTCTGATGCTGAGGGTGATGAGACCCCGGCCCAGGTTGCCCAGAGAGGTGGTTTATGCCCCATCCCTGGAACCATTCCAGGTGAGGTTGGTGGGGGCTCTGAGCAACCTGCTCTAGTTGCAGATGTCCCTGCTTACTGCAGGGGGGTTGAACTAGATGAGCTTTAAGGTCCCTTCCCACCCAAAACATTCTATGATTATTCTTCTATTGAAGGTTTTTGAGATAAGACTAGATAAAGCCTGGAGCAACCAGGCTTGACCTCAGAGCTGACCCTGCTGTGAGCAGAAGATTGGTCTACAGCTCTCCTGAGATCCCTTCCAGCCCAAACCACACTCTGACGCTGTTTGTACAATGCTTCATGGCCAGGTAACATGAAACCTGGAGGTCAAGAGAGGGGGAAATCCCAGCCCTGCTTCCAGGAAGATGCTGCAGCCACTGAGAAGACCAAAGCCAAAGGTACAGAAAACAAATGCAAGTTGCAAAATACTGTGGGAGCAGAACAGAAAGCTGTCTATGTTGTCTTAGAGAGTTATTTAGAATATGCTGTTTGCTAAGTTGTTTTCTTTTTAAATGGAAAAACTATTCCTGTACAGCCGTTAATTTTTTTATGAGTGCTTAGCACAGCAGACCCAGGAGTGCTGTGAGTTCATAGGACCAGCAGCTTTTTAACAAGAGTGCATGAGGTTCTGTGTAGAAGGGCAATCAAAACTATCACTTTGTATGGTATGATGAAACAGGACACTTGTCATCCTTGAGACTAAGCTCACTCAGCTACTGCAGCTAAGACTAGTGATTTATTTAAATTAATCTGCAGGAAAATTAAATCCATTACCTTAAAAAGCAAGGGAATAAATTACACCCAACAGGAAACCTGGAAAAGCTGCTGCCATTTCAGTTGAATCTAAGGTTTTGTGAGCAGACAAAATTTTTCCTCCCCCATGACAGAAAAACAATTCATAGCAGGAAAAAATAACATCAGCTGTTGTTACAATGCAAAACGCAAATAACGCTCAACGAGTTTAACACTGCAGCCCAAGTATGAAGAACATCTCAAGCTGTTTGTATTTCCAAACAAGACTTGAGGGGTCAGAGGAGGGAGGAGGACATGTGGGCAGGCTAGAATGATGGATGGCCTTCAGTGGCATGCTGTGTTTGGGTCTACTCTTGTTATTTTTGCAACAGGATGTCTCTGATTACTCTCTGAATAGAGAATAAGGACAGTTACGTCTCATTGCTCAAAGGGAAGGTTTTTTTCCAGAGCCTTACAAATTAAAGAGGACATTGTAAAGCAAGCAGTCAATGAACTCTCAGGTGCTGTTTTTCACAAATCTAGCAACAGTGTTGGAAGATTCCTTAGGGGCATCAGCAGTGGGGTCAGGGCTGGCAAATAGGTCTGTGCACCCCTGTATGGCCCTGTGTATGGCAGAGCCCAGCTCTGCAGAGTCCTTCTGTGCCACTGCCTTTACAGTTGGTCCAGGCCAAATATTATAAAATACACAGAGCAGGGGCTCATTAAGCCTCTCAATAACTACTTCAGCCGTAAAGTTGATGTAATATGGAGAGGAGTTCACACAACGATGGAGGACAATGGTTTTTCCATTCTTCCAGAAGTGTTTGCAGAACTGGCTCCTGGCTCACAGGGTGCTGCCTGGAGCTGCAGTCAGGGCAAAGCTGCCAAATTTAAACATTTCTTGAGTGTCACCAGTAAGATAACGACACTCTGTCCAAAGCCAGACCTCAAAGGCCATGAGGACATTTACACTCCACAGCGCAGCCCTGGCCACAGCACATTTCTTCGAAAGCTACTGAGGTTCCTTACTGATGCCAAAGGAAACTGCAAGTCATAGAATCACAGAATGGTTTGGGGCAGAAGGGAACTTTCAAGCTTATCCAGTCCAACACCCCTGCAGGGATCAGGGACATCTGCAACCAGAGCAGGTTGCTCAGAGCCCCAGCCAACCTCACCTGGAATGGTTCCAGGGATAGGGCATCAACCACCTCTCTGGGGAACTGGGGCTGGGGTCTCATCACCCTCAGTGTAAAAATTGCTGTGGCCTCCTCAGGCCCCACTCCAACAAGTGTCTGCCTCTCCTGTGCTGAGGATTCCAGAGCTGGACCCAGCACTGCAGGGGGGTCTCCAGTCCTTGGCAACTTGCAGAAAAGGCTGAGATACGGGAACTTGGGAGCCACGATGTGTTTGCAGGGCAATGAACACACACAAGTGTTGCCAAGATAGAGGGATTGTGTTGTTTTCTCAAAGCGAAGACTTCAGGCAGAAAGGAAAGGGAGAAATGTTGAAAGCAAGGTCGGTTAGAACTGACAGCTGATCTTAAACCTAAATAAACTTGGGGCTGAAGATGCAAATGGAGGCCACAAAGTGAAACACATGGGAATAACCCCTCCACACACATAACCTTTCCTGATGATCCAGCTCCATGAATTAGCTTATCTAAAATAGAGATGCCAGCTCATCTAGGGACTGTATGACTCAGTAACACCACAGACCTATCCCTGGAGGTTACCAGTTTGATTCTGGCCCAAGCTCAAAGCATCTAAAAATTCTCTCTGTGATGCCACAACCACTACAAAAAATAAAATAATGCCTCCTTTGCACTGGATACCACAGATGTTGTAACACAACAGAATGTAAAAAGCAGCAAACATTTCATGATATAAAGCAACTAAAAGAGAAGAAAATGTCAAAACTCAAATGTCAGACACATTTTGGGCAAGGACTCTGTGCATACCCCAAGGTCTCTGGATTCCTTCCCAGAGTCAAAACACCAGCCTCTTACACACAATTTATCCCTGTCTCGTCTGTTTTTTTGACTGGTTTTAGCATAACCATTTAAGGGTTTTATTTAATCAGCCAGGAAGGAAAGAGTTCAAGGAACACCAGGGAATATGTGGCAAAATATAACAAGGTTAGATCACTTGCACTGGATTATTCTCCTCTGGCACACCACAGAAGAAATCACCCCAGACAAGGTCTGCACGTTCAGTGGTCTTCAGGGAACGAGACCAGCATTACTCAAGGTAAGTGACACTTTAAAGAACTTTAAATTAGCTGTTGACAGTCAGGTAGATAGATTGATGAGTGATTACACAATGTCCCCAACATTACCATTTTGTGGTGAAAGCAAATATGGGGGGGGGGGTGGAGAGAAGTAAGAAAATCCCTTAAACATGGTTTTGCCAATCTGTGGTGCACTCAGACGACAGCGAAGTTCGTTCAAGGACACTGGAAACTTACAAAACCAAATTGTTTTCTCTGAATCAGAAGTTGACAGAAAGTTTCCTAGCTGTATTCTTGACTCCAGAAACACTGCAAGCCATACTAGTAGACCATGATAAAAAAAACCATAATAAACCACCCATCCCATCATCTTTCTTCCTAACAAGTGTTTCTTCTTCCAGGGATGAAGGACCACATGCCAGTGGAGCAGAAGTGCAGCTCCCCTTGAACTGCACAGCTAAGGCTGACTTACTGTGTGTACAACAGATGCCATCACTGCAGTGGTCCCTAAAATATGTTTTTAAATAAAATTAACTCAACTCAGGATTCTGTAATTAGCACCATTCTTGAGAACAAATCAGAACAAGTTTATTGAAGTGCTCTAACTATTTACAACGAGAGTGAATTTACCCCCGAGGTTCACTTTCCTATTTTGTCTCAATTTTCTTGTAATTTCATCCATCACATTTTTTTCAGTCCTCCAAAGGTGATGGATAAAACACAGAAATAAATAGGACCAACTGTTCGCAGAAGCCTAAGGGAAAACATAATTTTGTTATAAATAATCCTTGGCACAAATCATGGAAATGCAATACTAAAATTGTTTGTTGAATCTTTTATGAATTGGGCCTTCAGTTCTAGTCTGCAAATAAGTTAGAGGTTTTTGTTGATGTTCTTTTTCACTTTGCTTTTTTAGCTGTAAAACAGCCTTTGAGAAACTGAACTGAATCCAGAAAACAAGAGTGAATGAAGGATATTCTAAGGGAATCCTTATACTAATATAAGGCACTGTTGTTTTTTAGGGGTTTTTTTGGGTGGGGAGAGAGAGGGATTTACTTATGGATGATGATAAACTAAATGGTGACACATTTTTACTTTATTTTCTTAAGATGCCACCTCTGTGAGTTTTCAGCCCAGCTTTATGCTAAACATGCAGAAGAGGCAAAGACAAGAAGGTGCCTTTACAAAAGCACTAAAAAATTAGTTGTAGATACCTCTGCAGGGAGATTCAAATGAATGCCTGTGATCTAACAGATGAATGTGCCTCCTAAAACTACTGTATGCTTTTGTGCTTGTTCTTGGATGTGAAAACACGAAGATCTGTTGTTACAAATGCATGGAAAAGTTCATCGGAACACAACCGTGTGCTGCCACGCTGTGCTTGTCAGCATCACACAGGAAGAAATACACAATGTGAGTGGCAATTCTGCTGTCTTGAGAAATTCAGTATTTTAGAGGACAGCTGAATACCCAAACTCCTCACGTGAAAGTTAGAAAGAGAAGAAATATCGAGGAGCAGAGAGGTGCATTTCTTTCTTAATTTTTTTCTCTACAATTGCTATTTTTTGTCATCAGAAGAGAAAGAGAAGCTTGGAGATAGATAAAAGAAACGCAAAGTCTTGGGGCAGGTGTTCATAGCCTTACCTGATCTGTCCTCGCACCAGTGGTCTGTTTTTTGTCCTGTTCATATTTGAGTCAAACGGGACCTCAAAGAACTGTAATAAAACACACACACAAAAAAAGGGAAGAATCAAAATGAAAGGCTGCCAGAAACCATATCATGCATGGAATGTCCTGTCTGCATCTGCAGGTGCTTTCA
Organism: Megaceryle maxima; assembly: GCA_024605025.1. NCBI lineage: Eukaryota > Metazoa > Chordata > Aves > Coraciiformes > Cerylidae > Megaceryle > Megaceryle maxima. The sequence goes on from JANHGN010001952.1 coordinate 50,183, forward strand.
TCTGTATTTTTGAAGGTTCACAAATACAACAAAAATGGCAAACTCCTTTTATGGAGCTTTGATAGTCTGCGTTAATGCTTTTGGCATCCCCTTAGAAAGAAAATCACCTGGAGGACAAAAATAGTTTGTGGAAGTCCCCAGAAGTTCATCATTTGAAGTAGAGTTTGATTCCAAGTTCTATTCTTGACAGGTTTGACAGAGTTTTTATACAGTTATATATACACATACACGCAGCCCTGCCCCCAGTTTTGTATTAATACGAACAGCCCTTGCAAATGTTGTGCTGCTGGTATTCAAAAGACAAACCATCTAACGTGTGAGAACCTATAACCCACCCCAAAATCAATCAACTCTTCTAAAAAGCTACCAAAACTGCACTGAGCATCTAGTTGTAGCAGCAGGGAATGAGCAGGCCATATGGTGTTATTTAATGTCACAACCCAATCTGACTTTAAACGTCGTCTATGGGAAAATTGAGGCAGCACTATCTTCACACTAGGAAATCCTGCAGGCTTCTCTGCGATCTCTTGTATAAAGAACGTGACTGGAGAAGCTGGACGCACTTTGCTAAACAGCAAACTGTAAAGCCATTTAATTTCATGTATGCAAAATAATAATAAAAATAATAAGCATATATTTACTTATAGGATGTTTTTACAGTAAGAGTATTTTCTGCTGACATTATGTCTAAGGTTTTGGGGTAATATCCCAATTGTGGTGAATACTTAGGAAAAGTACTGTGACAAATCATGATTTCAGACACCCAGCCTGACAGCAAGCTCAGTATAGTCAAACTGCAGGCTGATTTAAGGTAACTATATGATAAATGACTACATGATAAAACCTATGTTATTCCAGCAAGCTGATGTAACCTTTTACATGCAAAAAGGCAAAATTAACAAACACCTTCATTTTGACAGTGTCACATTATTGGTCTTGCTACTTAATGGGGCTGCATTGTCAGGGCAACACCAGGGGACAGGTGAGCTGGGAGCAGCAGGGAACCCATCAGAGCCCTAAGGGTGCCCATTGGGGAAAGACACTTCATTGACAGGCACACAGAAGTTACAGGAACCACCTTTCCCGTCTGCTACTTCGAAGTAATGACTACATAACATTTAGGAACCTCTGCTGTTGCTCCTACATATTGTGAGTGTATCAGAGATCAGATGGATACCATGGACAGGACATGGGGTGATGGTTTTATTTATACCAAGGGTGATGAGACCCTGGTCCAGGTTGCCCAAAGAGGTGGCAGATGCCCCATCCCTGGAACCCTTCCAGGCAAGGTTGGATGAGGCTCTGAGCAATCTATACATTTTTTTCACTTTGCCAGAGCATTCTGGTACAGAATCAGGCAACTTATTTGTTTAGTTTTAGATAGGCTGCAAATAGCCTTTTCTCCTCCTTGGTTTGTTACACCTGATCTGCAGCAGCAATGGTCACCCCCAGCTACAGCCAAAGTAGGTAGAGACCCGGGTTTAGAAGAGTCCAGAAGAGTCTACAAGCCCCAGTGCCTGGAGAGCTGGCAGCTCCCTTCAGAGGGCCAGGCTGGACCTTCATGGCTACAGTGCTATCCATGAAGCACTGGATGGTTCACAAAGAACCTCCATAGGAAACCACAATGAGTACCTTCAGAGAAGGGAAAGCACCTTGGCTGGATCCGAAACCAGTGACTGCTTCCGACAGCTCAGCATTTTGCTAATGATTTGTTTCACTGTTACATTTCAGAGGCAATTATGGTAAATGAAGAAAAAATGTCATTTGACATCAGACTGGTAGAGCAATACAAGGGGAAAATACTATAGAGCTAATGTCTGTGCTCCTGTTTTGCCTTGATTTTTATTTGTGTTGGGGTTTTTTGTTGTTGCTTTTTGTGGGTTTAATATATTTTTTTCTTTTTCTTTTTAAAGACACAATTTTTATTTCTCTTTGCAAAGTCCATCTGCTTTGAGTTCACTTTTAGTTTAACGTTGTGCATTTGAGAAGATTCTGGCTCATTTAAGAGTCTTTAAGATTACAGATAGAGGTATTCTCTGTGCGATGGATCAAATCAAACTAACGCCCAAGTTTTAAACTCAACGTGTCTCAAACATAAAATGACTGAAATGAAAAACAGTTGGACACTTAACACTTGAAAGAATTTAAATTTACGCAGCTGATTTATCAGCATAACCTGACAATACCATAATCAGTGGTATACAATTCCATATATTTAATACAGTAGTTAACCCCTGAATGGAATATAAATTTTGAACAAGAAACTTCTCTGCTGAGTGAAGTAATCAAAAAAATGTCTGTGTCCATTGCATACAGACACGGCTGCTCCTGAAATTAAGATTACTGCATGACTTAAGTCTGAATTTTTTCGCTTTTTAAAATCTGACAATCTGAATAATCTGTTACTGTCAACTGTACGCACGAAACTACATATCCAATTGAACTACAGTTAAGAAAACTCCTTTTATTTGCAATACCCCAGATTCTTTCACTGAGCTAGTTGCTATTACATGTCAGCAAGATGCCATTTATCAAACTTTTCCCATTTTGCTCCCAGATGTTCTGCAAAATTCTCTGTCCACTTGAAATTATTTTCCCCTGATATTCCAGAAAAAAATGAAAAAAATGTGCATCTCAAATATCATTCCATAGGAATGAAAGAGGGAACACAAATATATTATCTTATGGCAGACCAACACTGTACTGCCTGTTTTAGCAAACAGTAAATTCAGTAAGATAAGTCCTGGGTAAATAAATATTTTAGAAACACTCAAGAGGTTTTTTCCTCAGGAAGTCTGAATGCATCAGTTCAGCTGGACAAGGCAGAATATTCTCTGCCCTCGGTATTTGGGAAGCTAGCCATCAAAAGGACAGGCAGAGGGTTAAATCTCCAGCATCTAAAAGTCCCAGAGTGACTCAACTTGGCAACAGCTTTCAGGACCCTAACCTACATTTTAATCAGTATGCATGAACATTTCAAACATGGTGACGGAAAAAAAATAAATCAGGCCAGCTAGTACTTTGTGGTTTATTTCTCTGGCAGACTCATCAGACTCTTTGTGTAGATCTCATCTAGTTAATATACAGTAATTATATCTTAAACATCTAACAATTCTTAGATTAGCTGTCACATTACTGCTTATAGCTGTTTACACTCATGGTTGAGGTTTTTTTTCCCCTTCAGCTTCTTCATATTGGTTTCCACTTTGTTTTTAAGTGAAACGTTAAAGAACACTTAATTTCTTCTGAAAGAAACTCCCTCCTGGAAAGAGCAGTGAAAGTCAAGGGTAGCTGAGTACATTCAGACCTCCTGGGGAACACACAGATCAGTAATTTGATTTGGACTAAGCCAAGACCTTGCAGATGCTGATGGCATCAGGTGAAGCTGGCACTTCAAGTGTGTCCTGCACCTTTCCAAGATGTGCTATTGCTCTTTCCCTATCATCAGTTAAACTCCAACACCGCCTATTCAGTTTTCAAGGAGAGTGGTCTGGCTATTTGCAGTGAATTGAGGCAGTGGAGTAGATGGAAAGCCCTGAGCACATGCTGCATTTGCCAGCCACGGTCATTCCTGCAGGAGAGATTTTAACTACTGAATTATGACAGTTCAATACCTTTTACTCCTGTTCACACAAAAACACAAATGGAGTGCATTAAGAGGAACAATACGTCACATAGTTTATCAAACAGATCACCCACACTTCAGCTAGAAAACGCCTCTCATATACCCCTTTGGATTTAGAGTGTATCGAGCACCAGCCTGGCCCCTGGCCAGGGCCAGCTGTAATCTGTGACACATGGTGGAAACAGCAGCGGCTGAAACAGGCAACTGGTCCTCCATGTATTGACATAACAATTCACTCTAATGCTAAACACATATTTACATCGGAACCGATAAGCCCGTGAGTCTAAAGATGGAGCGGAACCCTGCTATTAAAAGACAATTTAATTCAAGGCAACTCAGAGGTCTTCCCGTTACAAAATCACGCCTCCATCTGAGCAGGCTTCCATGTGCTCTTTGGCAGCAGAATTGTCCTCTGGATGTATACATGTCTCTTCAAAGCCTCTCTGAAGGGCAATTGAGGGGAATCTACATCACTAGCAAGTGAAGAAAATGAGGCTGTTTCCAAAGAGCAGTCACCTCATCCCGCTCCTGATCTCCAAAATCCACTCTGCCTTGCACAGTGGGTGGGGAGGTGAAGACAAGCTACAGGGATGGGTGTGAGTCATGGCCAAAGCTTCTCCTCGGCTGAAATCTCTTGCTACAGACCCAAGAATACATTTTTAACACAATGCAAATAAAGACTAGTACAACTGGACTCAGCCAGGGGTGAAACTGGGCACTCTAGGGTGTTGCAGATATTGGTGTTGTTGAATTAGAAGCTTTTAGTGCTCTCTGATTTCCCCTGCACTCGGGAAGCTCTGCTCCAATCTGGTTTTCTTTGGTATTGCCAAAGAGCAAGTAACTAACCAGAACCATCACTGGAACACACACTGGAAACAATAAAGGCGCATGAATCGGGAAGAAGCAGGAGAACCAAAACCAGGTGGAGATACAAATCCAGCAGAGTGGACAATACCTGCCATCCACAAAGCCGTTCCTCCGCGTGACCACGCAGCCTCCAAATTCATCACGTTTTACTTTGAGCCCCTCGGGCAAAGTCTCCTGCTTTTTCCCAAGGAAAGCTGCTACAAGCTGCACTGGAAACCACAAAGAGTTGAGTTCCTTCCTTTGTGAGTGCTCCTTCCCTCCACATTAACTAATTATTTCTACTCCTCATGTTTGCAGTGATTTATCTTACATTGTGATAAAGTAATATATAATTACATAAAAGGAGAAGAAAAACATAACATATAATTTATAGTAAATAAGATCAAAGTCACGATTATTATTATAGGTTTTCTTCTGGTTTCCTTTCAATCACTTTTATATGAAAACAACAAAGAATAATTAAAGTATATTACAAAGGTCTTTTTATTCAATTGTACACAGATGTGACTGAAGAAAAAGCCAAGGCAAGGATTTTCAAAGCAGTCATGTACTGATCTGACACTATTCTCACTGAAGTCAATGGCAGTTTGACTTCAATGAGAGCAGAGACAGACCAACACTGAGTGATTCTGAAAATCCCACCCTAATTGTACAAACAAGGGAAGGCTTTAGAGATTGCTGGCTTGGAGATTGTATATTTGAGAATCATAAAGGGCACACAGCACCTGTTTGTCTTCAAGATATGAAAATAAAGCAAGGCAAATATTTTAAGGATTAGAAATAGCTTTTTTTTTTACCTTTTTTTTTCTTTCTTTTAAAGGCAGTATTTGAAAACCCTCTGGCTCTGCAATTCTCAGTCTAGCTATAGATCTGCTTTAATATTTTCCATTTCAAAGAGGATTCTAATTAAAAATGAGATTGATGCAAGCCTGAACAACGTCACTTACAGAGAGAGAAGGGCAGCTAACACCCAAACTATCACGTCCCAGCCAACCCAAGAAAGGTCTGCAGGTAAAGCATCCTCCACAGCTTAATGTAGGATTTTTTTTTTTTTCCCACAGCTTCCACAAAAGACACATTCTTCATATTAGCCAGTGTTCAGGAGCCTATTGTTGTGTACAGGGACAAGAACAAGAGGTAACTGCAAAGAAAATGTTGACACCTGTCACTTCAGAAACATATTTGCAGGATGGAGAATGCAAAGACTCACAGACTTCAGTTAGCACCAATTTGTCTCCCCAGGTTAATGACCTGCCACTCAGGCTCTGCTTTTAGGCTTTAAAGAGGTGACTTGTTGCTATTTCCTTGACCACTCACAAGCGTGTGACTTTCCAGGGATTCTCAGAGACATCCTCTGCCCCCAAACCTAAGGGGTATTTTTAGGTTTTACATTGCACTTAGTACTTAAGTGCACTTAACTGGCAGCAGCGCCCAGAGCTGCTGGGTCTGAGCAACAAAACAAGTGGTCACGAAACTCTTGCAGCTCACTCGAGTGGCCTCTTTGTCATTTCTTTGGCCAAATAACATCCTTTGGGGCTATCAGAAGTACAATTACAGAGAGTTTGAACCATTACAAAGAGCTTGAAAAGGAGTGCGGCTCCTTTTCAACACCCAGGAGTGTCAAAGCAACACAGTCCTAATACGCTGCTGCTTCTTACACTGGTCCTGTCACAACAAGGGCCAGGACGGAGGTGAGGATGATGAATGTGATAACGATGGACAAATCCTAAGACATGATGCCTGTCGCTGTTGAAGCCCAGCTGGATGACTCACTGTCACTGCAAAGGTGAATGGGCTTGTGGCATTCACCAAGGTGAAAGGAGTGAGGGTGGAAGGACAGACCCTGGGTATGCACACGTGTCCGAGCACGCTGCGGTAAGCAAGGAATTAAAGTAATAAGGAAAAGATAATTAAGAACCACATGTGGTCTTCACTTGTATGAATATCTTTGAATGAAATAAGGCATTTGTACCAAATTACTTTAGTTACTCTTCCCCTATATACAATATATTTCTTGTCTTCAGCTTTAAATCAAATTTGCTAGCACCAATGCCTGAAAACCCCCACCTTATTTAATCTCATTTTTTTCAATGCACCTGAAGTCCAAGACTTGAAATGGGAGAAAAAACATGAATATGTCCTGTTTTGGTATGGAGAAAGCAGACTGGGTGACCACCAATGAGCCCCACTCTTCCCACTAAAATAATATTTTTCTAAGAAGATACTGTTATAAACAAAAAAAAAGAAATAATAATAAAAAAACCCAGGCCCTTATAAGCTGTTCAATCTTGCAAATTGCTGACATCATGAGCCACCTAAAAAGCATATTCCCTAGGTCTCACAGAGGTCAGTCACAGCTTCAGGGGAAATGCAGGCTGGATACCGCAGACCCGCTTTCACCTCATGTGATCCACCTTGGAGAAATAGCTTTCACGGGAAGAAATACTGGTTTCTGGCCAGCTGCCAAAGACTTCTAATAATATTAAATATTTACCATCAACAAGTCCTTTTTATTTAGCACACAATTCATGCATCCGCAAACAAAGCTCCTTACTCCAAGCTTTCCTCCAGCCCCACTTCCAGGGAGGCACCTGCCCATCAATGTGGTTAAGCTCCTTGAACCAAAGGGAACAACGTCCAAAGTGCGGGACGTACTGCACTGAATGTCTTCCCATCCTTCTCTTTTGGACATGGACTTTGTCACCATTGGATTCTTGGTTTTCAACTTGAAATTAAAGCTGCTAAAAAATGCATTTCAGGTCTGAGCCGCCAGGTAGATAAACAATTTGTGCCCTTCCCTTGTACTGATCCAACCAAGTGTACTCACAGAACAACCTGATTTGGCCTAAAATATAACTAATTTCCCTCGGGATCTTTTAATTTTTTTTCATTTTTGTCACAGGATAAGATCACTCTGGACATGAAAACAGGAGAGGGAAAGGGTGAAACCATGACTCGTCTCCCACCGCTGAGCTGGTGCATCACATACCCCAAGGCAGAAGCAGCAGCACAAGGGGGGGGGTCTCCCATTTCAGGGTTAAACCCTTCTCTCTGGCCAGGCTCGCGGACACAAGGCAATGAAGGCACTTTCATCTCTACGCATTATGCTGTCCTGGTATAGGAAGGGAAAACTTGACCTATCCCCACACACTTCAACACCAGACTGTGATCACCGCAGAGCTGTCACTGACCCATGCAGGATATTTTAAGTTTTTAATGAAGCAGATGTCAGATGCAGAGGTACATACTTTCTGCTCTTCAGGAGCTATTTTATTTCTACGGATTTCAGGAACAATTATTAAGAGTTGAAGTAAAATACCACCTTTAGGACCAGCAAATTACACACTGAATGGCTTTGCAAAGCCACTTTTCTCTGGAAGAGATTCCTTTGCATTAAATCATGTTTGTCACGATGCCAGCATGCCATGAGTGCAACGTGTAATTTAAAAAACAAACAAAACTTCAAATAACAATCTCTCTGCTGCAGATAGGAATTGCACAAGGTCAGTATCTGGTTTAAGTTACTATATGTCCTAAAATACACAAGGCTGGGTCCTCTGGACACATTGCAGCTGCTTTGAGCAATTCTGCAGATAAAATCTGATACTGAAGATGGCTTACACGAATTCCTGTGGTGGAATAAAGTTGTTACTTGGGAACTCTCAGGGAAGTATTTCTGCTGCCCAATGCAAGTACGTCAGTAAAGCAGGAGATCCAGAGCCAGCCGGGAGACACGTGTCTCCTCCAGACCAGAAGTGAGAGCACATCAAGGAAGGAGCTTGTCTAATTGAGATGAAAAGTCTTTATTTCTCTCTAGTAACTACAGCGGGGTCCTGACTATCACTATCAGATGCTTTTCACTCCCCTGTGACTACTAGAGAGAGCTATAAAATGAAGCAGCCTTGCTGCTGCTCTACTTGTGCCCAGGAGATTAGAGCAAGGAAGTGGAAAGGTGAGATTTAAATCATTTCCACACATCTCCTGGCTCTGACCCATCTGTCCAGGATCCAGGTCATTTTAATCAGCTTTTTATAATTTGTCACTCAAATGATAATACTACTAATCCACTGCAGCATGCTTCCTGACAGGCACCTGCATATTAATCCATGAGCTGTTCCCTTATATCACACATAGATGTGTTCACTCTGTTTATGGCTGACCCAGCTCATTAGCAATGTTTTTTTTTATTCTAGGACAAGCAAAAGTAGCACCATACCTAAAGCAGCAGGTCTGCCTGCTTTTGGCCATCAAAAAGTTACTGATGTAGTTGAATACACATAAAATACTTATTCAGAACAGTTTTCACTTTTGGAAATAAATTAACATTTTTACAGCACCTGTGAAAAATAGCTTTGGTCCATCTGCATTTGGCCAAAGAAAAATCTACAGCTCCTTCTGGCCAAAATATTTAAATACAAAAATCTCAAACAACCAAAACCCCCAAAAAACTCCAGAAAGAATGAAATCTGAATGTAATATAGCCAATAAAAAAGTCTAAATGTGAACAAGGGTGTAAAGTGGTATCAGTGGTTACTGAGAGACCTCAGAAACACGGTACGTATGATAACATTGCCCAACTGTCACAGAATTATCTGCTGGACCTACCCACAGCTCAAACCTCTGAATAAAATCATTCCTTGAGAGCTATTCCTTTAAAGTATTTGAAGAGTTGATTTCAGGGAGAGTTTCAAGTCACATTTTTACATACAGCACATTTCTGGGAATCTACTGGGTCTATAGGAGAGAGTTTACAACTTTCCATTTCCAACAGAATTTCAAACCAACTTTTTCCTGTTGTTCAGATGTCTGAAAAGAGAGCAAGAAATCTCTGTAGGGGATTTCATGAGTTACACTTCACTGACAAGAAAACAGCTTCATTGCTTCCCTCCACCATGTCCTCTCAGTGCCAAAAGGAGTCTAGTTTCTAATATTCTCAAGAGCTTTAAAAGCTAAGAGATAGTATCAAAGGCACCTTGATAACTTCATTTGTATGACAATAGGTTTATTTTTATGTTAGCTTTTTAAAATCTTGGTAATAAAGCAAATGAAGAGAAATCACTTTCCTCTCTCCCAGATGTACAGAACAGAAAGCCCTAAATCTACCAATAATATCTTGTTTTCTCTCATTAATGTCCCATCTCTACTGAGGAATGTGATAGTTACAAAATCTCCCAAAAAAGTCTGCAGCTGAAGACAAAGCTGCAGTTCTGTGAACAGGGGGTTTCAACCAAGGGTCCTCAGACTGCACAAGAGGCTTGATAAAGACAACTAAGAACAGCAAGTTGCACACGTGATGTGGCAGGGCATGTATGTGACTTTTTCAAGGCATTCTCTCCTCCTCAAGCTACTGCAGCGCTCTGATCATAAGACACAGAAGAGATGCTCACAAAACTGTATGAAGTTTCTGGCCACAAGTAAGGACTTTACCCATAGTGAGTTAGGGATCTCTCTTCACAAAATCACGATTTTATGCATAATGTGTAGATCTGCCAAATAAAGTAACGAGGTGCAATATAATACTGGACATTCAAGGCATATTTAACCACTTGGCACCAGATTTGCAGGTAAAATCCAGGAGCCATCTACTTTTCCCTTTTTTAAAAGCATAATGCACAAACCAGGACCGTTAACTGCTGATGGCTGTCATTACACTCCTCTGCTAAGGGCTGGATGACAAACCTATACACTGAGAAGTCAAGTTACAAAGACATCTCAAACCAGTCATTGGGTCTCACCTTTCCTTCCCCTTCATTAAGAATGAAAGTGAAGCAAGAGCCTCAGGATGACCCACTCGAAAGCACAAACACCCCAACCTGTTGCAGGGGCATCACATCATCCATCTTTCTAAAGCTGTCAAGAAATGTTTGTCATTCCAGTCCTGCTTGCATCTCCCAAATGCTAAGATAACACGCCCATCAATCTCAGCTAGAGTTAAAAGAGGAGTTGAAAAATAAATAGTTCTGAGTCATGTTACTAAGAGGGATTCCACACACTATTAATTTTAGCTTGGAAACCAATTAAGACACCAAATCAGCACCACCTCCCCCCCTTTTTAAGGTATAATGACCTACTCACTTGCTTAAATTTATTTATTTTTTTGACAGTGATCCTTTGAAATGCTTTAGAAGCTTAAACAATTAATTTAGGCTTCTGGCAATAAGAAATTTTTTGCCAAAAGGAGATCAAAGATCTAGACAAGACAGCAGGATTCTTGCTATTTTAGAAGGCCTTTCTTAAAAAAAAAAAACAAAACAAACAACAACAACAAAAAAAACCCAAACCCAATAAAACAGTAATATGAAGCATAGTATCTTAGAAACAAAACCTGTCCTAAGCACTGCATGAGCATTAACAGGCTGGAATAAATTGAGCCTTATGTGCTCTGCAACCCAACTGCAGCTTCTTGCTCAAGAGTGCCACCAGCTCCGGCACCACTTCTGCACATCAAAGCAGTAATCGAGTGATGCCAGGGTGCAAAACAGCACGGTTCTTTTATAAAAAGATTATGAAAGCACTAACTCACTGCCCACCCAAAGGGCTCAACGCTCCTGCCTGGCTCCTGGCACTCATGCAATGGCTATTATCTCTGCCTAGCGGAGAACTTGCAGGAGGAGTTTTTTTTTTAATATTGACACAGAAATGCCGCTCTTGTCAGATTTGTCTTCCAGGTGCCTTAAATGTCACCTTTGTTTGCTAAGTGCTAGTCCAATATGAAGTTTTCTGAGTACCTGTGGGGAAAAAAAATAAAAAAGATTTAAAAAAAACCCCACTGCTGCATCACAGAGGGCTGATTTCCCCTGGGCACCCATTTCTGAGAAAGAAACAACATCTGGATTCAAAAGGAGAGGCAAATGAGCGTCTTTGTGCAAGGAGTTAAAGCAAGACTTTGTGTCATGGGAGTTTTGGACATTGTGTTCATGAAACTAAAGCCATAAGGGTGAAAAGTCTTTCTGTGATAATTGAAGTGTGTTATGGTGTCTAGTCTTGAATCAAAAACTTCATATAGGAAAATAGGAATATATACATAAGATGACAAAGAGATGGGAAGTGCAGGTACCACTGATCAAAGCAGGCTTTCATTATTGGCAAGTATAGAATAAGCCAATTAATTTAATTTGCTTGTCCCAGAGCCCAGACCAGTATATGAGGCCACCCACCACATCTATGGATCTATGTTCAAGCACAAAAAAAAAAAAAAATTAAAAAAATTAAAAGCTATCGGGTCCTTTCAGGAAAAGATTGTAAAATTAAATTGGTTGCTCTTATGGAAACCTTTGAAGTAAAAAAAATCATTACAAACTGGAACTAAAATAAAAATTGTCATACTCCTATGACCAAAAAAAAAAATTACCTGTTGAAATGTCCATTTTTGGGCCAGATTTCAAATCCCTTAGTGAGAAAATTGTGTATATACCTGAGAAACACCAACACTGCAATTCCAAAAACCTCCTTATTCCAAAGCAAAAGTACCTATAAAAGACATCCTGGGGGGAGGGGGGGGGAATCTGCTTTCTAATTCACAACCTACTAAAATTCAAATGAATTTCCCTGGGTAGGCGAGTCCTTAAATGTATACCTCCAGTTAATTACACTGCCATTCCTGTGTAGACAAGTCCCAAGATGTTCTTACACAATAATCATTAAATATGAAGTGGCAAAATGAATTGCAGTGTTTAGCAATGCTTCTTAGGAACTAAAATTTATAGAGGAAGTGTGAAATAAAACCAAAAAAGCACATGGTTACCATGTCTGAAAAAAAAAGAAAAAGAAAAAGAAGATAAATATGAAAATAGCCACTAAAAATTATGAATAGTTGAGCACAAGCTTCTTACCAAAACTTCTGCTGCAGAAGGTATCACTCAGCCTACCTATTTATGCACCTAACAGAAGTATTAAAATTAGAAAGAAATCTAATTACAAGACATTTAAACACCGAACACATCATAAAAATACATGACAGAATTGTACTATTTGATAACTACAATTTTCCGCTTAGCTCTACACTTTAGTGCTTGTTTAAACTGTGTGGTGAAGAGGTGAGGTAGAACTCAGCTTCATCATAAAAATCAAATTTGAGTTCTGAAAATTATAATCTGTTCATGGCTGCAGAAAAGATAGGAGTGCAAAACATCTCGAAGAGGTTAAAAAGAAATAAAAATAAATATTTTTTAAAAAAGGAGGAAAAAAGGGGAGGAAAAAAGGGAAAAAAGAAAATAAGAATTAAAAAGAATAAAGAATAACTGCAATCAGGCAAAAGAACCTTAGAGCACGAGTGCTGTGTTTCAGCACAGTGCAGCCAGGCATCCAGCTCCTTACAGGCACCTTGGCAATTCCTCTCCAAACATACGCTCACACAAATAAAGGTTTAAAATACATTTTCTACACTGAACTGTACACAAACCCAGTTTGGAAGATTGCTCATAGGGTTTATAAGCACTTCATTTACACACAAGCATATGCATTTACTCTATAAATATTTATAGTTTGGCAGGTCTCTCTCCCAGGCTGGGTGGGTTTTCTCTGCTGGGTTTCACCAGCGATATTTCCTCTCCATTTCCACATTTCCAGATGCTTTGCTCCCACAGCCTTGATGGAGAACAGTTGTGCCTATTAGCAGACAAGCTGCTGACAACTAAGCCGAGCTTCTAAAAGCTGGCAGAGAGATAATCTGGCAGAGAGATCTGATAAGTGAAGAGGAAAAAGGCACGGTGGCCTGCAAACGCTGAGAAATCAGAGGAAAACCTTGTCAAGCCCCAAGCTTTTCCTTGGGAAGCTTCTCATCTCATTCCAGAGCACTTCAGTCAAAACAAGGAAAAATCATGCCTTAGTTGACTATACTGTTGCCCAGCACCAGTCAGTGCTTAAAAGATACAGTATTTTATTAAAAAAAAAAAAAAAAAGTTGCTCCATGAAGTTACTGACTCTTAAATAAATTATATTCATAAATATATTTAATCAAAATATATTGGGGATACTTCCTTGTGGCCTTTCAGTACTTCAAGAGGCCTGTCAGAAAGATGGGGACAGACATTTTAGCAGGGCTTGTTGTGACAGGACAAGGGGTGACAGGACATTCCAGGTGAGGTTGGCCAGGGCTCTGAGCAACCTGCTCTAGTTGTAGATGTTCCTGCTCATTTGCAGGGGTCAGACCGGATGAGCTTTGAAGGACCCTTCCAACCCAAACCAGTCCTATGATTCTATTCCATCATATTTAAAAAGGGTTGTTCCTCCTGCTTATTTGTTTAAAATGTGATGAAGACAAAAATTAAAAAAAACAAACAAAAAAACCACCCCAAAACCTATTATTTTATTTCACCTTTCTTTCCCACAAATAAACAACAGAGTATAATCATCTTCATTTTACATAAGATATTACTTGGGGGACAGAAAAATAGGCAAACGCATCTGGGAATGCAGGAGAAGTTTCCTGCAAGTAGTCACACCCTCTCTGAAGCTCTCACACTGAACACGGGATCCCTGCTGTCACCAAACAGTGGTACCAAAGAACATCAGCAGAACAAATCACACCAAGTACGAAGCAGTACTGTTAGTAACGCCTCACCCTCTCAGCGCCTTGCTTTTCAACCTCTATTTTCATGCGGTTCTGCACATGGAGCACAGCACACGGTGAAGGATTTGCAGAAAAATCTTTGCAATTCTGGGCTCCCCAGTTCAAAAGAGACAGGGAACTACTGGAGAGTCCAGCAGATGCTACAAAGATACTGAGGGAACTGGAGCATCTCTCTGCTGAGGAAAGATTGAGAGCCCTGGGTCTGTCCAGCTGGAGAAGAGAAGACTGAGAGGGGATCTGATCAATGCTCATCAATAGCTAAAGGACCCATGGGGGTCAAGAGGATGGAGCCAGACTCTTCTCAGCGGTGCCCAGTGACAGGACAAGGGGCAACAGGCACAAACTGGAACACCTGAAGTTTTACCTCTACATAAGGAAAAACTTTGCTGTGAGGCTGACAAGAGCCTGGCCCAGGCTGCCCAAGAGAGGCTGGGGAGTCTCCTTCTTTGGAGAGATTCCAAACCTGCCTGGACAATGCAATCCTGGGCACCCTGCTCTGGATGAACCTGCTTTATTTAGCAAGAGAGTTGGACGAGATGATGTCCAGAGGTCCCTTCAAACACATACTATGTTGTGATTCTCTGAAATGTCCCAGACCAGGCTTTCCTTCATATCCAGGGAACAAAGTAATCCCACTGTGTGTTCCCAGTTCATATCTTCTTAATCTCAAGGTCATCTTTCTAAAGTAACCCCAGAAATTACAGGAGGCTTCAGTTTTATCTCAATATAAACTTGCTGGGGCAGGTCAGTGCAACTGGCGCAGGCACCTAAGGAGCTCATCCTGGTCTGGCCCCAGCAAGGACAAGTTCAGGCAACACTGTGCTGAACCTTTCCCAGCAGTTAATGTCCTCTTGAATTCCCGAAGGATGAGCCATACCAGTGCTTCCCAGTGCTGTGCCAGACCAGACAGTGGTTTTATTCAGACGGTGATTTTTCTTTAGACGGCACTGGAATCCTTCCAGGGGAGATAAAAATCTGAATTTTTTTCCATGCAAAGAACTAAAATACTCATCAAAATTGTAAGACCTCATTTATATTGTTATACTCCTCCTCAGGCATTTGGTTTTGGCCACTGTTGAGAGACAGAATTTCTTTGTTTTGACCCTGAATGACTTTCCCAATGCATCTCACAGGTGAAGGGGATTCCCTCCCTCTCCTGCTGCTGCTCTCCCACCCACTCCTTAATTAAAGATGCTAAGGTCTAACAGAAACCATGGTACAGATTAAAACCTGACTGTGATGCATGAAAAATAAGTATGTGGATAGGGTTCAGAAAACAGACTATTGGCAATTGTTTTGGTGTTTATTTAGAAGTTTTAAATTGTTTTAAAATAGAAAGCATAGATAGATGTTTTATAATAGATGATTGCAATTTAGCAATAAAGAAGAGAAAAGCACAAGGATACACATTCTTCCCTTCTGAATGAACATCAGGGATTGGGAAACCCTTTAGGAACTCAACTAATTAAAAAAATCTTTTATAAAGTAACAAGGCAAATGGAAATGCAGTCTAACCAGCATTATCTAAGTTCAAAGACCCAACAGAGCCAGGAGCAGCACCCGTGTTTTGACTGGGAGCACACAGGGGCTGCTGCTCTCTCGGGCAGGAACAGCCAAGCTGCCTCCACAGTCAGGTTCATCCAAATACCTTTTCCATGAACTAATCAAACAGGCATTTATCAGCTGAAAGAGGAATATGCAAACCTAAGAGGGTTTATGGAGGAGTTTTTCCCTTCATAAAGAGCCCTGAAACTTTTAGTCCAGAAGGTCTTAGATTATCTGGCTGTAGCCAGACTAGTACAAAGCATCTCTGATGTCTAGACCAAATGAAAAGATTAGCAGGTCTGCTCCAGTGCTGATTACACCAGGCTCATGCTATTTTTCCAGCGGATGCTTTCATAATTAAATATCAAGTAACAGGAGGCACTTTAACATTTATGTCACCCTCACCTATGAAAATAATAAAAAGTTTTGGGGGTTTTTTGTGGTTTTTTTTTTTTTTTTTTTTTACACAGAAAACTATAAAGTAGTAAAACTTCATTCTATGGCTGTAACAGCAACCTGTCAAGCTGTAAAGAGAAATCTCCATTTTAGTGAAGAGGGTCCCTTGGGAACACCGTGTATCGGCAAAGCAGAACAGCAATCACATTATGCCTGTAACTAATATGGACAAAGTGGAATGAGTAATAAAAGCCAACAAAAAACAACTTTCACTCTGATTAGCGATCACAGGCTAATAGGCTTCAATTGCAATTTAAAATTAGGTGGCATCATCAATCACTCGGGTCTCTCCAAGCAGCAGCTGCTGTGCCTGCTAAGGAGGCATCAAGGCTACCTTCAGAGCTGAATTTCTACTTGACAGGGTCCAAGGTTTCTCGAATATAGGGGTTGTGCTGGTCTGGAGGAACTGCAAACTCCATAACATGACCCTGAACTCGACAAAAAAAGATCTGCAGGGCAGCTTCCCCAGGCTCCCATTTTTTTTTTAATAAGGTTAACTGTCTTGGTCCAGGCAGGTCTGTCAGCTTTTTGGGATGAAGACAGACAACAGACTCTAGCTGGTTTGAATAGCTGTCCTTCTACATAATGCAAATATATCACATTTTCAGTTCAGACAGGGCCACTCATGGGAGAAAATACCCAAAGTAAAAGACTTTCAAATGGATTGAGTATTTATTAGAGAAATAACCAAACAAATAATGGTTCTATTAAATGACATTCATTCTTTCTGCGTAATTGGTATCAAAATACAAGACAACAGGCCAGGTTTTTATGGAAATTTTTTTTGTTTTAAATAGCTGGGTGTAAACCTTGAGCAAATTACTCAATGCTCCTGCTGAACAAAGTTCCCCCTTGCTAAATAAAGCTGATGGGGCTGCACTGCCTCTGAGACAGGCAAACAGGGCACATGGAAGGGATTATCATTTCAGAAATTGCTAAAAAGTTTACAATAGCTGGAAACCTTCATCTAATTTCCAGCTTAAATTTACACATAGCTAATTTCTACTTATTTGTTCTTTTGCCAACACTGCTTCATAGCCTAAGCAGGTCCTTTTCCTCCCTGGTACTTACCCCTTGAGATATTTATAGAACCGTATCCACCCCGGCTTTTGTCCTGACAGGCCACGCAAGCCAAGCTCTGTCAGCCACTTTTACTAAGTCTGGCTCCTCTTTTCCTCCCACATCCCACCAAGTCCTTTTTGGCACCTGTTTCCATCTGAATTAATTTTTCTTGCATATGGGAGAGTAGAACAGAGCAGAGTTTTCCAGATGACTATCTGCTAATGGCATTAATGGCTCCCTACCTCCACTGCTTGAGAGTCACAATTGCATTTGCCTTTTGCACACTACTGCAAAGTCATGCTCCAAGAAAAGTATATTCCCCCCACCTTCTTTTTCAATTCTGAGAAGCCTTCAGGCTTGATCCAAGAGCAGATAATACTCTGAACTAGAAAGCAAAATCTTGGCTCTTAACCTAGGTCAGGTATTAACAGCCCACAGAATGATCCTGAAGAAGTCACTCCATGTTCCTTTTCTTCATTCCCACACTTGTTTATTTAAATCCAGAACTCATCAAGGACAAGGATCACTTCTAAATCTAAATTAATCCAGCACCTCACAGGGATCCTGACTGTGGCTGGAAAAATCTTCATGCCTCCCAGGTTGGAAAGTTTCATGAAACAGTCTAACTCTCAATAATTTTACCTGTTTGTCAGCATTGGGAAAGACGTATATATCAACACCTACACACACTAGTCTGTGTAACATGGGGTGGGACCAGTAAATAAAAGGACAGCTGCTAATAGTGAACTGAATCATGGCAACATTGGAAGATATTTCCAGGAACTAGCAAATTTTCTGTTGTTTTTGGGAATATTCCCATAAACATCCATTACCGAGCAACCTTTGGGGAGACTGCAGCGGGTGTGAAATTTACTGAAAAAGAGAAGAAAAGCTGGATTTGGGGAGACATAATTCACCAGACAGTGTGCAACCTCTGCTAGAAAAGCAGCTCAGGGTGGGGACAGCACAGGTTAGAATTACTTGGTTAGAATTATTGCCCCATCATAAAAATGAGACTGTGAACAGAAGATGAATCTTCTTGGATATTTTTCACGGGTTTTTATAAATTATACAAATTGACAGTCAGCCAGTCCTCACAAGGAAATATGTAAAAACTCAAAAAGTACTAGAAAAACAACCCTTATCTATGAGTATCTCAGCAGAGGAAACCAGCCCGTCCAGACTTGTCACAGGAACACGAGATCATAGAATCACAGAATGGTTTGGGTTGGAAGGGACCTTAAAGATCATCCAGTTCCAAGCCCCCCACCATGGGCTTGGAACACCTCACACTAGACCAGGTTGCTCAAGACCCCATGCAACCTGAAGACATCCCATGATGGAGCATCCACAGCTCCCCCGGGCAACCTGTTCCAGTGTCACCAGCCTCAGAGTGAAGAACTTCCTTCTTATTTCCATTCTAAATCTACCTTCTTATAAGCATTATGAATATACCTAATATTATCTATGCATTATTAGTATTAAAATACCATCAAGTTTATCAGAGACAAGGTATATACTACCAACCAATGTCCAGACAGGAATCTAATGTCTCCATCACTACCATCACTTGTACAGGTTTCAACTTAACGCACACACACACACAAGAACACAATTCAGACAACTGTATCCCAAAGTAGGTGTCTGCCAAATGCAGCCACTGGTATTTCTAATTAAAAATATAATAGTGTAAGATGTATAATGTTATTAAATAGAAACACTTCTGAATTTATCAAGTCTAAGTGCTATTTTTTTAATGCTTTTTTCATCTTAAGTCATTTAAAAAGGTGTGCTGGGTGGCAACAGCCAGCCAGGAGCTGCGGTGTCACCCAAGCTTTTGCTGGCACTTGCAGCAGACCTGAGGATGACCCCTTGCAAGGATGTGAGCTGGGCAAACCCTCCCCATTCAGAGCCAGGCCAGAGGGCTTCCAAATGACATGCGAAAATATATTTTATCTTGTTATTGTAGCAAAAATATATCCTGTGTGATAGTCATGCAATATTCAACACGGAAAGTTTTACTCGAGCTAAGGAAATGTCCAGTCCTGGTCCTTCTCACTTATCACACCACAAACCCTACATTTCACAGTCACACTGCCCAAATATGGTGCCTTTGTGAAATCTGGATTCACATTCCCTGCCTCAATAACACATCTGCCTGAATTATTGCTAAAAAAAATTATCCAGCTACCCACCACTTGTCTTTATGGCTCATCTTGTCCCAAGTATTTGTAAGCAAACCAGCCTCACTCACTAACTCACAGCTCTTAATTTAAGTGCCTGTAGGAAGGAAAGCCTGGCAAGAAAATGACGCTGAGCATCTGCTGTGGAAATAACCACAGCAAACATCAGCCGACATAACGATAGGTATCACTGACAGGATAACCCGAGTATGGCAGCCAGAAACTGAACCACACTAGATATGGAGAAAGGTTAAGAATTAATTATGCTCGGGATGATAGTTCAGTGGTTGAAGCATCAGCTCTGAAATAGTTGGATTTGTTGGGAGTCAGTGGTTGAATTCCAGCAGGGCCAGTTTAAGCTGTTCATCCCAGTGAGGTGGACAATCTGGGCTCCAGGAGGGTTACTGCCTGTGAGGTCCTCTGGGCTACTAATTAAAACCCTGAATCTTATGCCTGAGTGTTACAGGACTAGGTAAGATCTCCCTCCCTAGGCACTGTGTATCAGGCAGTATATGAACGCTGTCCTGCGGGGGTGCAGAGACTGTGTCAGTGTGTGAGGACAGAGCAACTCACGCTCCGTTCATTGATACGCCCCCACTACGCTGCTTCCCTTCCTACAGATAAAATGCATGAATATTATTAGTGTTTTGGAGAATATATTTTAATGACAAGACCCAGAAGGCAACATCTGCCTTTCTTTGTATCAGTTGAAAACAACACGATTTTTCTATACTGGGCCTTCCCGTCTGATCTGTGCCCATCACTCTTGTTGGCTGCTATGCTGAACTTAATCCTTTTTTTCAAGGCATAGAACAACTTGACAACCATTCCACTGTGAATATTAGCAACACTTTAAGGAAATTATTTTTACTCCTCATTATACGGAAGATTACCTGAGAGGCTGTTATTATTGTTATTAACGGCAATTAGCATCAGACAGCAATTTATAATTTCCAAATGCAGATACAAACGTTAGCAAATATTTGCCAATAGAAAGCCATGGGTTATTCCCTTTGCATAGGAAACAAATGATAGAACTCGAGTGATTTGTGTCTTTACAACTGAACCAGGAAGCTTATACAAGAGTTATCATGCGAATAGTACATCGGGGATAGTTTCAGTAGGCTACAAATTATTCTGAGCCTCTGACTCACTCTTAAAGAAAATATTCTTAAGCTGCACTCTCTTACAGGCAGACTTCAATATAAAGTAAGAAAAGCTTAAGAAACCACTCCGAAGAAAACACTAATAAAATTTTATAAAGAAAAAAATCACTTGGAAAGCCATCATTATTAAGAATTATATTTGGACTCGAGGCTGAGAACTCAGCTGATGTAAGTCTATCCTAATGCCATTTAATTAAGTTATACAGATGTAAACCGCAAAAGAATCTACTCCCGAGCCTACCAGGAAAACAATCTCTGCTCACATTCTCTGCAAATGCTGGTCACTATAAATACATAATAAACATGTAAGGGTGAGCCCCACACACAGGGTTTTGGGTAGAATATTATATACTCATAAACAACTTTAAAACGCATATATAATACTCAGAGCAATGGATGTATCTCTATATTATGGGAAACCAAACTTGCCTGTGTGAATTGCATTTCCAATCTCCTCATGTGGCTCAGATCAGAGGACAGGAGAGAAAAGTCCAGGCTTTTTGGAATGCTTTAGAGGTGGAAGACAACAGCAATCCCCCAAACCTCTGAGAGAAGCTAGGCTGGGGTTGAAGGTGAGCTCCAAAACACCACCATTGGTGGTGCTGAGTAGACATGTGTGGGCTCATCCTGTAGCAAGGACACTTGGGCTCTCCAGCGTCACCAGCACTGGACCTGTGGAGGAGCCGTTTGTGGGCTACGAATGTGCCCCATGCTCCTGGACTGATGCAGTGCAGCAGCACCCACTTCACCCAGCGCCTTCCCCTGTGCCAGGAAGCAACAGGTTACTGAGGAGGGGGGGGAGGAGTTATTTTAACATTAATCTATCATAATACTTCCAGTAAGTGACAGCTTAATACTTTTCAGACAGAAGCAAAGCATCTGACATTGTGTCTCCTTGAATCACTGGCAAGAAGCTGATTTTGGGAGTACAGAGGAGTTACAAACCCAACAGTTGAAGAATACTAAGGAAAAAGCATGTACCAAGGGATTTCTCAGCACAAGAATGATATACTAGACAAAAATAAAAGGATCTACCATATGTTGAGTAATAAAATTGGCAAACCCAGCAAGGTTCAAATAATGCTATTATACACATCTGGGCAAAACAGGGAGAGAGAGGAAAAAAAAAATCATTAAGCAATTTGAGAACCCCTAAACAAAGAAACTGTAAAATTCTGAACTGTAAAGCAAAGGAAACACACTTAATCCCTCAGGAGTTTAAGTATGTATTTCAACTGGGCTATACCATCCCTCATAAGGACATGGAAGCACACAAAAACCTCAAGACACAATATAGCCACTGTGAGCTGGCCGGCAGCAAGCCAACTGGCCCCAGTACCCACCAGCCCTGGCACCTGTTGGGTTTATCATCGGCAAATGCATTACCTCCTTGGGGCACACAGGGAAGAAAATCAGTTCCAAAGTGCCCGTTTTCCAGCAAAAGTGCACGATTGTGTCCTGTGAGTATTCGAAACTGGGGGTTCCAGCTGCGAAACAAGCCCCTTGCAATGCTAGAGGAGTCAGGGCTTTTGTGCTTTTGAAAGCAATGTGCAAAAATACATAACCAAGTAGCAAAGAAGATAATCTTGCCCTCATGAAACTCGGTTTCATCTCTAACCGCAAATGTAACCTCTTCCCTGGCCTCCCCTGAGGCTAATTTATTTATGAATGTTCCTATTAAAAATAGGACTACTCACACAGCGCTTACTTTCCAGGGTGAATGGGGGAGGCAGGATAAATGCAGTTTAATGAATATATGTCTTGTGACAAGACATCTCTTTTTATGAGTACGTGTAGTCCAGGCTCACCCCGCCACACTGAAAACACCACGATCTCCTCCACGCTCCTGGGCTGTCCCAATAACAGACCCTTGCACACATGGGCAGCCCACCATGGAGGTCAGGTATTTTGGGGTGGCTTTTTCTGTTTTCCTTTTTTTCAAACACAAGTAGAAGTCCTGTGTCTGTATCATCATTTTAGAAGGAAACCGGACACTGGTAGTCACCCACTACTGGATTACAACATAAAAAAAAAAAATCATATATATCCCTAATTAGACATTAACACAAACTGCCTTTATTTATTCATTTATTTAATTTTGTTTGTTTGTTTTTCTGACAGAGAGGTTTATAAGCTAATCTTTTAACTCTTGGCAATATTGAAGGGTTTGTTATTGCCACTGTTCCTCGCATTTAATAACTAGAAGAGGAGACAGCTTTGCCCTAACAAGTTAGCAAAGGGCACATAAACGGGACCAGACTGGGGGGACATGGTGGGGGAAATTTTACAGCTCAGTGGAAATTGCGTTTTGAGAAAAGGGGGTTTGGGGGTGGAGATAAGGGAGTGAGAGTGTCCATGGGACTAGGGAAACTTTCCAGAACATAAGGGATGGCACACAATAAATAAATAAAAATAGCAAAACGGGAGCACACAATGGAAAGGGCCACATGAAGAAGGCTTCAAACAGTAGCAGGGTGCAGTGGAAGGAGATGAAACAGAAATGCCTTTGAATGCCAAAGACACAGAAGAGAAAATGTCTGCCATGCTTTTCATCCTTACGAACAGTGACTTCTGTTCAGGGCTTCTAGAAAAGCATGTGGTGGATTTGGAAAAGTCTCCGGCCATGGAGAAAGACCATGATGGAAGATCTTCATTTAGGGGATGACCTGGCAAGATCCTGACAGCTTTCAGCAGCTGTACTTGGAGCCCCGACTGCCCGCCTGCCGCTCCGCCGACGGCTGCACTCGCCCTTGCTCCCCTGCCTGTCATTCTCAGCCCATATCAAATGAAAGAGAGATGGGGCAACCTTGGCAGCCTGCGTGACAGACGGGCAGGAGTGGGACCACAGGAGGAGCTGCTGAAAGCTCTGAAATTGCTGATGTGTCCCACAGCATGAAGGACACTTGCCATGCATAATGGATAGGATGCTGACTATTTTCCCAGTATCCCAGTTGGCCTATGTACCACTTGCTGCCTGCTTCTCAAAAAAGAAGAAAAGAAAAAAAGAAAAAAAAAATCCCTGTGAAATTCTGTGGCATGGTATCAGAACAGCTTCTGTGTTTTGAAAGTTGTTTGTGTGTTGCCACCTTCCAGAACGATGCGGAAATAACAGGAAGGGCAAGGGAAGGCTGTTGCTTTTGCCACGGTACCTGCCCAAAGAAGGTGGTCCTGCTGCTACCTGGAGAGGTCAGGTACTGGGGCTAAAGGCTGAGATTTTAGTGCTTGAAAATAAGGCCTATGTATTTTCTCTTTAATACCATGTATTCCAATCATAAAGCAAAGACTGCCTAAAAGAACAAACAGAATTACTGGCAGCGACAAACAGTTTACTGCTTGAAAACCAATATCCAAAACAACCTTAAAACCCCCAGAGTTTTCATAAACACTGTCCATTACCTGAGCTGCAGACTTCACCTCTCCTTCAGGAGCTTAGCAACATCAGTACAGCAATATAAAGCTTTTCTGGTACTCCTAGTGCATTGGAAAATTAAAAGCAAAACAAACCAACCAACCAACAAAAAACCCCAAACAACCAAAACCAACCAAACAAAAAACCCAAACAACAACAAAAAACCAAAACCAAACCACCACCACCACCAACAAAAAAAACCAGACCCACCCACCCAACCAAAAACAGGAAAGAATACCAAAAAAACAAAAAACAAAACCCAAAACAATAAAATTAAATTCAGCTTCCAAGGGGGTTGTTTGAATTTACACCTCATACCCACCAGCCTATAGCAGCCCTCTCCCTGCCAGCCCCAAATGGAACCAAATCAAGACATGAAAAATTCTTGTGCCGCTTTTCACTTCCAAGATTCCAGGTATTTGATTCAAACAATATTTCAAAGTCTACTCATAACTGGCAAAGCTACTTTCACACATGCAGAGTGTGGTTATGCACTGCTGTGTATCTGGTTATACTCTTGTATGATGAAGTCAGTAAAAAGCAACAGGGCAAAGGTTCAGTAGGATTTTAGGTGGTCTAGTTTTCAGCAGGATTTTAGAAAGTCTAGTTGTACACCACGGTAGTTTGGACAAGGAGCAGAAACTGCGAAGAATTGATTTTCTTCAGTTTCCATAAGTGTGGAAACTAGGATTTTTAAAATCAAATTAAGCCCCCAAATGTAATTAAATCCATAAAAGCTATGAGGAAATTGAGGCTGCACCACATACTAATGCTTAAATTTATAAGCGGTGGAAAAAAAATCCACAGGAAAAAACACATTAAATTCTCTATATTAGTGTAACAAAATAAGGAAGGGAATTCTTTAATAAGTTATGCTTTTTATGTCATCCAATTACCAAAACCAATATTTAGGACTCTAGTTTTTCAAATCCAAATGAACTAAAAAAAGACTGCAAGAACAAGGTTTAGGTTGAATCAGTGTGTCGACGGGGAAGGAAGTAGAGCTGTTCGTGGAACAGTACAACAGATTTTGTGAGTGTTAATAAAAATAAATGAGGATTACGTGCGCTACCACTCACAAGCTTGAAAATTTAACTAAAAAGAACAGTAAAGCAGTATCAGAAAAATACATGAGACTCTGGGTTCTAGTAACAATGTTTCTTAATGGTGCAGAAGGGAAAAACTGACTGAACTCACAATCACTTTTTGTGAGAGCTCATTTCTTTATGAAAACATTAATTCTTTATCCTTATTACAGACAAAAGATTTCCTTTATCCTGAAATGAAGTACTGCACATAGTTTTACATGCCCCCATGTGCATGCAAAATGATCTCAGTTTAAGGATACTGTATTTTTGTGTTCAACCATTTATATTATATTTAAAGTTTTTTTTAGTTTTAGGATATTCTCAATTGTTCAGCCAAAACAAAGATTTCTTATGCTCTTATTTCCCTAAAATGTTTCACGTAAAGATGTTCAAGTCTGCATAATTTTATTGATCTCACGAGGTTATTTGAGAGATGACATTTCATTCCTAGAGGTAATCTCAAAGCTGAAAATCAAAGTTTATTTTACTTTTCTTTGCATTTTTTTTTCCATTTTCCACACAGACACACACACCCTTCTCATTTTGAAAGACTTCAGGAAATGCACAGACAACATGATCATAAGCAACATGAATCTTCAGGGGATTGCTAAAATATTTGATGATTGTGTCCAGAAGCTAAGCACAGTAAGGGATGCTACTGCTGTAAATATTTCTTGCATATTATCAGCAGAAACTATTGAGAGAGAAAAGCACTATTATTTGATTCAAACGCTGAAGATTACTTAATGCAAAGTTCTGTAGCTGTATCATTAAAGACAATAATAAAATACAAATATTATTATGCTCATCAGATTCCCAATTTTCAATTGCAGTGAGGGAAAGCCTCATAAATTTCCAATATCACGTGTAATATACTAACAAAATCTCATATGTAAGCACAATTTCCTAGTGATTTTTTTTTCCTGTTGTTCCAGTAAGTTTTTTATGGGTACTGCAGTCAGCTTTTTCCTACACACCCTCTGCAAAAGAGCCAGGCACAGGAAACAAAGATTTTAGGATAAAGAGCGAGCACGATCTCCAACCAAATCCCGCCGGCATTCTCCCCAAACAAAAAGCATGTGAAAACTGAAAGAGAATCTGGTCAGCGGGGAAGCTGTAGTTGCAGAGCACATTGCAAGAGCACGTAAGAACAAACACACAGTTATCTGATGGCTTCGGAAAGAGGAAAGTGTAGGAGGAGGAAATAATATTAGTTACCCTGCAAGTACCATTCACAATTGGAGTCGGAGTGAATATGAAAGGAAATATTGCAGCTCTACTGGTCCCCAAAGGATTATAAATCTTTTGGCCCTTGGGAGCAGGTAAAAAAAAAAAAAAATTAAATCATTAAATAATACTGACCAGTGCTGAAACCTTCCTGGTGATAGCAGGTGTTGGCCAGACAGGATGGAAGGTGATTTACAGCAACAGCTTTGGTGAGGAAGGAGACTTCTTTTTGTAAATACAAAAAGATGGATCTCATTTAGCAATATTAAAAATCAACATGTAGATTTGGATAAATTCTCTAATCTCACAATGAATTTTCTCATTTCAGAGTTCTTGGCCAACTCTTTGTGGTTTCTTAAATAGGTTTATGAGGTGGGGGAAAAGGATGAATGAAATTTTTCATCTGCAGGAACTGTAATAATTTTAAAGCTTGGTTTCAAACTAAAAAGCAATTAGGTTAAACATGGAACATCCCAAAGAAAAACCCAGTCATTGCAATGAATAATATCTGAAAACCACAGCAGCTTCAACATTAAGAAACTCTTTCTTTTCATCGACTGGGAAACAGTTACAGACTGCCAATAGAATGATGTGGAGCAAACAAGTATCAATAATGTATGATCTTTCTATAAAAGAATTCAAAGCTAACAGGAGTCAATTAAAACATCACTCTAAAAGTTAAATTTAAAGATCACCATGGTCTCCATTGGGATTGGGATTCATGCCCTACAACACTATTACAAAACCTAGAAAACAAACCCCTCTACTTCAACATAGCACTTTCCCAGTATAATCCCCTGCATATAATCGTTACAGTGAAATAAAAATATACAGATATAATACATTATTTATAACACAGCAGAACATGTGAGACGTTAAGTGGCAGATGTTAACAGGAACAGTAGATTTTCACATACTTCTGAGAAATGCTGCAAGTTGCTGACAGAGAAGATACAGGACAAAATTATCCTGTTAGCTAATTGAATTCCTAGAGCTCTTACTGAACAGAAAGGGTTTGGCTTAGTGAAAGAATCTTTAGTTAACAAAATTTTTCATACATGCGTATACTTGAATGCACTGACAATGAGAGATAATTTAGACCAAATTATTTACAATTCTAATTAAATTACACTGCAAGATAGAATTTGGGATATTGATTTAAATCATCTAACACTACATGACGGACCATTCAACTGCAGGCAACAAAAACTCTCACCTTGATCTCAAGAGGCTTTGTACATTGGAAGGATCCAAGTCTCAAAATTAAACTTTTCTCCCAGTTTTTAACGGTTGTTCAGAAAAGACAGCTGTGATAATGCTTCACCCCAGTAAAATAATTTTGCTTAGAATCTGATCATTCTTCAGGGTTGAACTGC
Source organism: Megaceryle maxima (assembly GCA_024605025.1). Classification (NCBI taxonomy): domain Eukaryota; kingdom Metazoa; phylum Chordata; class Aves; order Coraciiformes; family Cerylidae; genus Megaceryle; species Megaceryle maxima. The sequence continues at coordinate 77,758 of JANHGN010001952.1, forward strand.
ATTGATTTTTATTGAGATTTGTTAACACAAGTCCAAATTAGAACTGTTAACAATATCCCTGATGTAGGCAAACACATTTGCGCACCCTCACGTCCCTGCTTTCTTCCTGGAATTTCTTAAGCCATGCCTCTGTAGAAAAGGGACAAGTAGAAAAACAGATGAAGGGAAAAGCACTGCTGAAATTATGCCTTTTTTTTTTTTTTCCTCTTTCCTCTAAGATACAGAAACGATAATTTTAAAATGTTAGAGAAAACCAATTGCAATTACTTCATCCTAGCCAGACTTGGAAGATAGTTTAACTTTTTAATTTTTTTTTTTTTTAATTATCTAGTTTTGGGTATCAAATCTAAGAAAATAACTTTGGGCTTTCAATATGTTCCTAAAACATCAGAATAAACTACAGATAGTAAGACCTCACTTGGAAAGAAACGGTCACTGTGTTAAGAAGATGTAAAACCCCACAATGCCTCATTAGATTCACATCACCTATACAACTGCTCCTGCAGTCAAGTGCTGCACCCATCACACTCTTAATCATGATGGTCATTTGTGGCCATGGAATTAAAGCAGGCAATGATGTAAAGAACAGGCTGCTATCATTGTCATCCCAGCACACACCTTCTTCTGGATGTCACAGGCAATGGGACATTTATCAGAAGATTGTTTTTACTTCCCCCCCAACATGCATTTACTAAAGCACTAAAATCTCATATACAAGACCACGTGTGTGTAACATACACATTTAACTTCTAGATAAAAAACAAAACAAAACAAAGCAAATGGATGGAATTTAACACAGGGAGCTGAATCCTGCAAGCGCTCACATCCAAGCTGGCAGGGTCGTTTCCTGCAGGCAGCAGGACTCTCCTCTGGCATTAGCTGGCTGACAAGTACTCTGCATTTAAAAGACGCAGTCTTTAAACACTACATATCACACACCAAAAAAAGGACTTTTCTATGCATGAAATTGTTGTGTTTCCATAAAATCCCCCATTAGATTTACTTCACTTTAAATACAGCTTACTTGCAAAATGTTAATGCAGCCTCACTCTGTATCAATTAGCACTATTAGAGAGGGGGTGACCTCTCCCCCTTGAAGGCAATGATTAAGGGCCAGAAATTTTATTGATTTTTCTGTTAGCTTGATTTCCTCCAGCCACCTCGCCAGCTAGAATTCTGCTACTCAACTCTGCTTACCGCTGAGGAAACTTCACCTTGCCCAGGGACGCTGGCTGTTTATACAACGCAGAGCTGCACTGCCACCCATTACTCACAGAAATTCCCAAGTTCACTTAGTCCATTCATCTAGCAACAATTTATTAATAAAAGTGGGCACCGTGGCTGCCGGCAGCACCCAGATGTGCAGGTCTAGGTTCTGCTGCTACAATCTCGCCACCGAAGGTGAGACCTTCTCTGCCTTTCCCAGTAAAATGATAGCCACATTTTGGAAAGGAATTTGAGGCTAAGTAGTAAGTTTAAAAGCTTATTACTAACACTGACATAAGAAAGCAGCATTAAGTCATACTAAGGCAGTGCTCAAAACACAGGCACTGAATAAACAAAGGACTTTTTAAGGATTGATTCTTCCCCCCCACCCCCCCCCCCCCCCCCCCCCCACGCCACCACCATCACCTCTCTTTTCTGTTTTTTTTGGGTGCGTGTGCTTATTGGTG
>JANHGN010001952.1:79440-114749 GCA_024605025.1 Megaceryle maxima
AAGTATCTCCCATCCCAATTGAGATCAGTTTTTCTGCTCGTCATGTAGTGGATTTAGCTGAAAGGATGGTGGTCTTAGCTCTCCATAGGCAATCACCACTATGGCTGAAAGACAGAAGGAGCTTTTATGTCCATTACCTGGTTCCCAGAAATCTGAAGTCAAATTGGCAAAAATGAACAAAGCAACTTTAAAAGTAACCACTGCATTTTTGCCTACCAAGGTCACCAGAGTGGAAAGGATACTAGTAACCACAGTTACTGAACTAACTGGATCAACACCAGCAATTATAGCTACTATCATTCTTTTTTTAACCAATCCTATTTATCTTTCCTAAAGAAAAAGCAAGACAAAGCAAAGAAAGCAAAGCAAAGAAAGCAAGAGAGAGAAAATATTACAAGTTGTGCCAGATTAATAGAAGTTTTAGGCAAAATGGTGAAAATTGACAATAGAAGGAAAGCTTGGTCTTAAACTAATACACATTTATTAAAAAAAAAAATAAATTAAAACATTGTGCATACAAAATGCACTTACTGAACCTCTACTGACAGGGACAATTCTCCTCTCCTGTCAAGCTTCATTTTTCCTACTGAATCTAGATCCTGGCTAAGCCAAACAGTTTTTCAGAAGTTATCTCTCGCTTGCCTACAGAAATACATTACTATCTGAAAAGACCCCAAAAGCTCTCACGAGGGCAAAGATGCTGAATAAACACCAGCTTGGTTTTTATTTATATTCACATTTGAAATAGCTTTTAAAACATTCTAGGAGTGATGATTTTTATTTATAGCTCAGATTTTTGTGTGTCACATTTTTAAACAAAAGGGAAGAGGGGAGAGCAGCTCTGCAGTGCACATTAGATGTTGGGCAGCCATCAGGATGGTGTATAATTTCAGAAACAGAGAAACCAAATTATAAAAAAAATAACATCACGTTTGTTTATGTTCCTGGACTTCTCCTCTCCCTACTATCGAAGCTGAAATTCCGTGTTGCGGCGCAGGTTTTTCAGAGCCACACACACACCACCGCTGAGAAATCTCCCCGAAAGCCTCGCAGCATCGCGGCTGCTCTGAGAATAAGGAATTAGAAAATGTGACATTTGACAGGCAGCGGATAACAAGGTGCAAAAACTGCAAAGTTCCTGTAGGTAGAAAGAAAGCAAAGCAATGTAGTGGAAGAAAAAATTCCTGACAGCTCTGACACATGGGACCTATTTTTCTCCTCGATGCACATGTAGTTCTCCTACGAGTATAATGAGAGTTGTGCGCATATGGAGAGGAGGAAAGGTTACTCCATGCAGCAGACTGCCCAGCCGTCCCCCTTGAAAAATATTATGTCAAAGAAAGTATAAAGATGTTTTTTGCAACTTTTTAAGGCAACTAACCTGTTTGGCAAAGGCTTTAGGTCACTTCAAAGTAGAAGTAGGAAAAGACAAATGTTTATCACGTCTCAGCAAATGTCTAATGTCTAAAATCAATCACTTGTCTACTCAAAAGATAACGCCTCCAATTCCAGTCCCCAAAGTAACAGCTACATCAATCCACCAGAAAGCAAGGATAAGAGGATTGATTGCAAAAATGGAGATTTCAGTGATTAAAAAATATTGTTGAATAGCTGAATTAGTCAAATGCCTTCGTTTAATGTCATCAGTGTATTATTCCAGGAATGGAGACAATAAAAAAATCCTTGTTGCTCCAGACCAAGAACAGGAATATCGGAGGAGAGTAACTGTAGCACAATAGCAGACTAGCTGTGATTAAAATACACGTATCTAAAATTGCACAGAGGTTCAAGCACAGATGTGCGTTTCTCTAGCTGTGAGGAACACGTTTTGGCCAACAAACCAGAGGCTGCCACCGCAGCTCTGCAATTCAAATTCTTCTCTTTTATCCAGGTAGCAATTAGAGGGTTAATCTTTCAAATTACCAGATGGTAGTTGCCGGTGAACATGCTTCCCTGGATTTTAGACATCCTTTTTCTTGTGAGTGATAAAATGCCCCTCTTCCCTTTGGCAGATCAGAGCAGGTCCCTCAGTACTACACAGTTTACCCTGTGGGAATGCCATACAACTTCAGCCACTGAACTGTCACCAAGAACACACCTTCCACTGTTTAAGCTGCAGGCCATTATTTTCAGTGCTGCTCTGCTCTTCAAAGCAGACAAATGTATGTTGTTGTGTTTTGTTTGGTTTTTTTTTTAAATCAACCCCTACTAGGTACCTCACTAATGTGTTCCACAAAACTGGGCCCGATCTCCTCCCAGATGCAGCAGTGTTCCTTTTTTCAAGGTGAAAGCATCAGTGGATCACACAAAGCAACACTGGGCTCCCTATTGAGCCCCTTACACTCTGAAACTGCATCTGAGAGATTAAATGGCTTCTAGAGAAACTGGCATTTTATCTCCATTGCTGGAGAGCCATGGAACACTTCTTTGACACCTCTCCCCTCTCAGAAAACTTCAGCTCACACCTTCCTGCACACCCACAGTGCCTCTGGGATGGGGCAGGACAAGAGAGATGCTCTCCAAGCAACCTGAAGCCCAGCAGGATTTTCATCCCCAATTTTCAGTGGACCACAGACTTGAGTATTAAAAAAGCTCCTAGCTGGTGGAAGTATCAAAGATGGACATCCAGTGTTAAGCCAGCAAGGTAAAAACTCCACTCAGAAGCAGTTCTGCTTAACTGATCTCCACATGCCTGCTTGATCAAGGGGAAAAGCAAGGCGTGTGGTTGTTTACCACAGAAGGGCTGTTCAAAGCAGGACGCTTCACATGAAAATCTTAATTCTGATAAACCTTCAGCATGAGACTACAGAGAAAGCTCCACCTCCCAGCCAAGGGATACCAAAGAACAAAGTCCGTTCTCCAAGCATGTGTTTATATGGAATATAGCTGAGGTTGATTAAATGTGATTTCTGTTTATTTTGGAGATGACAAGGCTTGAAGTCTTCACACAGCATTCTAAGTTACAAGATGCATCTTTCACAGTAATTAAAAAATATAACAATGCCATTCTCTTTAAAGAGGTAACTTACATTCACACATTTTTGAAGTTAATTCTTAGGAGCAATTGTCAGCTCAAATGAAATTTCACCCTTAATAAATAACTTTTCCCAAACAAGAAACAAAAATCAACAAGGGAAAAAAAAACAAAACAAAACACCCTATGATGAGCAACCCAATCTAGATAATTGCTCCTTGCCAAGAACATGTGAGCTTAGTTTATAAAGTTCTTTAAAATTTGAAGCAAATTCATTCTTAAAGTAATTATTAAAATGTGAACGAAATAAATACTAACTTCAGCATTCCCTACACACCCTCTCTGTAAAGTTTTCCTGTAAACAGCTTCATTTTCTCACTAGAAATTACACCAAAGTAGACAAAGAGGTTTCACTGCCTGCAGCCTGGAGACATCAAGCCAAGATATGAAAGCAAGTGTAAAGAAAGGGAAAATGCAAAAATAAAGTAATAGCTACTTTAAACTGCAAAGCTTTCTAAAGGACTTGTTTCAAAATCTTCCTTGGCCATTCTGGATCTCAATGCTAAATGATGCTCATGAAGCTTCAAGATTGCTTTGAAAAGTTTGAAATAAAAATAAACTAATTAACAATAACTTTGTAAATTAGGTGGGTTGAGTTCATGTTGTCAGAACCCAGAAGTCAGGACGGGCTTCAAACCTACCCCAGCAAAACAGGGGCTGGGGATGGATTCATGTGCTGATGGACCGCAACTCCTGCCCATCACAGCCCTTGAAAATGTGATTTCCTCTGCCCACAAAGCTGGAAAATCCTATCACCTGAAATATTTTCTGACTGTGATTTATCTTCCCAGTCCAGACCATCGCTTAGAAGAGTTGATATGAAGGAAAGAGGTTGAACTGACTGCAGCGTTCCTGTCCTGCAATGGGAATGGTGAGCATGCACTCCCCCAAAGCCCTCAGCTGGAAACCTGGTGTCATACAGCACACATTTGGACTTCTAACTGTATATACACAAGTATTTACAGATGCACATCCTGCCTCAAACTTAAAATCCCCTTTAAACCATTCTCAGAATTCCTTTTCTCCTCATCTGTGATTAAACAACTGAATTCCTAAGTATTTGTAAATTAAAACTCATAAGGATTTAATAAACTGAATTGCTGTGATGAAAAAGCTTAATAAGGATATAAACAAGGTGGTCTTTCTTTAATCCTACTCCACAGCTGTCGTAAAGAAATGTGAATGAGTAAGTAGCTCTCAGCTACAACTCAGTACTATTCCAGTGAGCATCCAGCAGATGCAAAACCATAGCAATCTACATGATAAATATTTAGGTGCCTCCTTTATGCATTACAATTCTATCTCTCACGCAAGAAAATGAACTTTATAAATGAGTCTGAGCACAGATAAAGGAACTTTTTCTTCTAAAGTTGAGAATGAACATTGCTAATCTGAACCCGTGCACTTCATTGTGTATGCAGCTACCTATTAAAGGTTTTGCTGTTAATCTCTTCTCTCCCAGCAGACTCAAAAACACACACTAAGATTGTTCAAATTAACCTTTCAAAAAAATAGTCAGAGTCAGTTCAGAAATCCTGTCTAAATAGCTGGCTTTTATGAAGAGTACAGACTAATACCTAATACATAATATCCTGTATAATATAACACTCAAAACTGCTGTATTGCTGGAAAATGAGAAAATGTTACCATATGTGAAGATGAGCCCTTCCATAAATTAAAAATAGAAAAATAAAGTCCTGGAAGCAATATATGCCAGTGTGGTCTAACTATAACTTTGCATGTGTCATGCAGTAATGCTGTTAACTTGAATTAAAAGTTGACATCAACCAAAGGCACCGATAATCACCCGTCGAAAAGTGCCTTGCTCACCTTGCAGCCTCCTGCAGCGCTCCCCAGGTAGGCAGAGCTGGCTGCGGTCCCGCGCCCTGCCTGTGATGCTGGGAGGTGTGGGACACAGGCATCACCCCTGCAAGCCAACAGGCATTGGAATTATAACCCAGGCAACTTGTGATTCACTTCCTCAGGTGTTCAGGCAGATTTAAATCAATGAGGTGATTTGGAAGCGCTCACAAGAAGCGCTGGCTGGCACACATGCCCCACAGTGCGGCCAAGGATCACTGTGCTTGCTGCACCCTGGGCCAGTGCAGGCACTGCTGGGATGGAGGCGGTGCTGACACTGGGCATCCAGCTCAGCAGCTATGGCAGGAAAAAAAGAAAGTTCATCTGTTAAGTGCAGCTCTGCAATAGCTTTCACAATAGTAGCCTCAACAAGTCACTACATACATGAAAAAAGCACTTTTAAAAGTGGTTTACTATTAAAAGAAATTTAATACTAAAAAAAAAAAAAAAACAACCAAACTTCAGGTGATTTTTCTGCGCATGTAACATCCCGTATGCCAGGTTCTTCTGCTCAAGTAACAACCTCTACTTCACTTGAACAATAAAGTCACACTATCTGTTCCAGCATCTGCAGAGTTTCCAGCAGCACAGGCTGAATTTTAAGCAGTAAAAGTGACTTTCCGTGAAACAGCAACTGCTCATTTCAAAAAAGCAATCTGGAAATGTACCTTTAGTTTTAAAAATATATTGGAAAAAAAAGACATTAAATACTCTGGCAGTATGGGTGTTTGCGGGATTTTTTTAATGCAAACATGGATCCCCTTGACACAAATGGACTTTTCCCATTTTGGATCCAGGGCAGTTAAAAACCAGCACCAGCCTGGATCCAGGTTTTGCAGGCTCATTGCACACACATCCCCCCCAGCCCCAAAGGTGCATAAGCCCATTCCATGGATAAAATGGCTCCCAGATGGGTGCAGCTCACTCAGTACAGGGTGCATGTGCACTTCTGTAAACCTTCACTAGACCTATGGTATAGGGAATACAAGGAAAAAAAAAAACCAAACCAAAAACACAACCCAGAGTCTTACAACATTTATTTAACCAAGATTTCCAAACTATTCAAGAAATCATTTCTCACTCCACCACGCTCCACAACCTAGATTGTGATCCTAAGTTATTTTGACAGAATCCTTTTAAAGTTCTCCATAGCAGAGAAGGGGGGAAGCCCGTCAGCTTTACATCCAGGAACTGCACAATCTGGGCTATGGGCTTTTTGTCTTTGTGGTTTGCTGCTATAATTTAAAAACCACACACAGCGCTGGAGTCTTAGACCACTATTAGAAATGCGACGTTGGAATAAATTAAGAACACTCGTGGGAAGGGGAACCAAACTTTCATGTGGCTTCCTGGAGGCTGTTTTGGCACTGGAGAAAAATCAGAGACTACACAGTAGTGGATTGGCAATAAACTAACCTATAGCGGGACTTACAGCCACTGTCAGACACTCGGTGATGCAGACAGAAAACACATGTAGAGTGAAATCACGGTCCCACATCACTCCGGAGCGTGATGTGTATTTTTCAGTGTGAGAATAAACACATGCACAAACACACAGACCTAAGTGTCCACAGTACTGGGAATGAAAAGGGTAAGAGCTTTAGAGTGGGTCTTTCATTTGCAGCTTTCTTATTATTTACTGCGTTAAAGAAAACTGTTTATTTTACAGGACCCCATATTCGCTAAAATAAATGTCTCGTTACTCAGATAATAAATGCAGAGCATATGCATAAAGCAAATCGTAAATCTGTGAGATAAAGCAGAACTGCTCAGGTTTTCAAACCGAGAAAGTGCTTGGTGCTTACCAGGCATACATGCACCACAAAATACTTTGTTGCAATTAAAAGGTCTATTTCTGGCAATTACCGCACAGTTTTCTCAAGTCTTCCATCTCCTAGCACAGACAATAATTTAATTCATGTTTTCACTGTGTTACAGAAAGATTATTATTCTGTAACAGATAAATAGCATTAAGTCAGTTAGAAGTTATTTCAGGCATTACAAAGTTACCGAGACTCCCTGCTAATACGCTTCTTTTCTTTTCCAACATTTCCCTGTCCCCTACTAATGTAAGAAAGGCCTACACAATCAAATGGAAAATGCAGCTACATGCTTCTCAATGGGAAACCAAAATTGGCTACACACCAAGCACATCAGTATTCAGAGATTTAAAAAAAAAAAAAAAAAACTCAAATTATGTTGACTGTCTCCTAGCACTTTTGATTACTCCAATTATAAAATCAAAGACATTCCCATGTTAGCAGTGATGCCAGTGGGTGGATGAATTAAATATGCTTTCACTATGCAATGTCTCCTCCTGAGGTTCACTGCCCTCCTGTTTTCCAGTACATAGCAATATTCATATTTAATTCTGTAGGATAAATCCTACTCTTGTTAAAAGGCAGCATAAAAATCTACCATTGATTTCTGTCCCAGAAGACTCTGGCTAAAGAAAATGTGAATACAAAGAACTAACGCCCTACCCCATGCAAGAGAATGGAGCACAGCACTGCACGAGGCATAAAATAAACTTCAAACACCAAGAAATCAATAATTTTCTGAGAACCTTAGCATGCGATAATCAAATATATAATTTAACATTTTTATTAAATTATTTTTATAATCAAAGTAGTTTGGTGTTTTTTTCCTACCCTCCCAAATCACTCCAAAAAGTCTCTGACAGCTCAGCCACACTGCTATTCAAAATGTCTAAAAGTCAATGCTAGGCTTTACCTAACATTGCACGTAAAATATTATCCTATTTGTTGGCAGAAAGCGGTTCAAGGCACAGAGGCAATTAGTTCAGAGCGCACGCTGCGGAAAAGGGCGAAGAATCCCCCGAGATTCCGAAGAAAAAAATGTGACCGCTAAGGGCATGTTGTTCGCTGGGATCCACCCCCCCCACCAACCAAACACAGATGGACGATTAAAAGGCCAATTAAAGGGACATTAACCTTTAACCAAAAAATATAACAGTAGTTTAAATTAGTCAGGAAAGTCAGAGCAGAATGTTATTTCAAACTCCTTTTCCTACGCAGACTTCTTTAAAGAGTGATCCATTCATTTATGTTTTATGAGGGCAATGCTACCCATAAAACCAACATTTTTGAGGTTAACACATGGCTAACTTGGAGAAACAATGTTTTCACAGGAATGTTAAAAAAAAAAAAAATCAAAAAGCCAGACTACACCACATAGCTGCAATATACATTTGACATGATCTGAAAGTTAAGGTGACAATGCAAGTTTACACTGGGATTTGCTTTTAGTTGGAGTAGTTTATCAGTAAAGTATGAGCTTGTTCATGTAGCAAGCGTTACAAATGCGTGGCAAACTCCAGTCCTGTAAAAGTAAATTGTCATTTCAAAAAACAACCAGCAATGCTCAAATACAGTGGTTACACTGAAGTTTCATGGTTAAATAGAAGGCATAAATGGCATAAAGGAAGCTTTGGAGTAACATCAAAAATTGAAATAAAACTAAAAATGCACTCAAGTTGCTTAAAATACAAAACAAAGAGAGATGCACAAAACAGAGGGGGTAGGAAACATCCTTCCCCCACCCCAAGCAAAGAGTGCAGAGCAGCGCCTCTCATTACCTGCAGCACCCCGTTTCGGGCTAATTGACACTGAATCAGCATTTACCAGCCCAGAGAGAGCTCTGCGCGGCAAAGCCCTGATCGGGGCTGGTCGAGGGCTCGGCCGCCGCTCGAGGTGTCACGAGCAAGCCTGAGGGAGCAGAGGCAGCGGCGGTGCCGCGGCCAGCCCAGCGCCAGGCTCCCAGCGCCAGGCTCCCAGCCCGCGCACTCGCCGCGAGCGCTGAGGGCAGCCGCTGCCCTCCGCCCTGTCCCGCGCCTCTGAAACAATGCACTAATTATGCATTCGCCAGCAGTAGGGAGACTGTGCTTAATATGATTAGTGCTGCTGTCTACCCAACTTAAGTGCTGACGTGTAGCTCCAAAGCCGAGAGTGGTGCGGATGTCTTCTGCTCCCCAGAACATTCGATCTGAAGTCTCCTCAGACGGCAGAGAATAATGCTGAAATCTTTTCACAAGTGGCATAAAAGAAATGCCAAGACTCTCGCACACACTCCCCGCTAGTACAGCTCTGCCTTCTTTTCTGGTAGGGTTTTTTGTTGGCTCTGCTTTTGGTGTCTTTTTCTTGGGTTATTGTTGTGTTCTTTGTTGGGTTTTTGTTTTGTTTTGTTTTTTTTGCTTAACTATTGACCAGCAACAACAAAACCTATTTTTCTGTACATTTTTAAATCAAAAATATTTTATGGTTATGAATCTCTTAGACTCTCCCTAACTCCTAAATAGGCCATCTAGGATATTTTTTCTCAGGCTTCCGAAGTTAGTTCTCTGAGAAATATTTTAATAATAGTAGCCAAACTTCGGTTTTCATACTGTATTGGCAGAAAAAAGAGAGTAACTCACTACATTAATGACTTGAAGATAGTTACTTAAAGTAAAAGGTTTAAAAAAAAAAAAAGTTCAAAATGTGCCTTGGAAGTTATTTTGACAGCATTTTGATATTTACTTATACACTATCGTGGCTATTTTAAATAACTGTCAAATGATTTTTTGTGTGTGCATTTGCTTGCAATCAATTGCCAAAGAGACTCTAAAGATGAAGATAATTGTTAATTAAATGTTAGCTTTTGGGAAAACAAATCCTATAAGTGTCTCAGGAGTAAATGTATCATCTGATTTTTAAAGTTGTGGTCTGCAGAAATATAGGCCACTAGCACAGCTGAGGAACTTGAAATTAAACTTCAAAGGGAAAACTTGACTTTCTGAATTGTTTTAATGCAATGAAAGAAAACAACAGCTTCAAAAGTCAGTTTTCTTAATAGTAGACGGGATCCTTGAACAGATCCTTAGCCAGCACGCTCTGGCCGGTGCAATCTTAGAAGATAAATCTGCGGTGCTGAGCCCCGCGCTGACAAGATACACCATACAGACATTGATTACGGCTTTGGGAGGACCACCCAGCAATATAGCCCCACGAAATAACTCTCCTCCAGCAGCATCAGCAAACACGGCACGTATAAGCCAAACAGAGCACCTAAAAGTAAAATACTTACCAACAATTTAAAGCAGAAATCCACACACTGACATACAACAAACTGAAAACACTTACTGCTCAGCAGACAGTATCACCTTTGGATGTTTGCGCTACTCCGGTCCACCAGCAAATCTATTTCTGTCCTAATTCAAGTGGTCTTGGTAAAACTAATATTCCAGAACAAGAAAGGAACTTGCCATTCATACGCATGAAAATATTTTCATGCTCTGGATAGCAGCAAAGTTGCTTTCTAGTTAATAGGTATTTCCAAGTGTTTTTGCCCCAGCCGCTGCAGGCACACCCTGTCCAGTGAGCGTTTCCATCTCTCCACGATATTTATGCTTTGTTTTCACTGCATCTGTTTTACAGTATCACAGAAGACTCAGTGTTGAAAGCTATCAACCAGATGAGCACCTTATTCTCTCCACATTCAAGCCTTGGTTATGTTTCTAATGCAGGCTGATGCTGAACTTTCATTATCGGCTCTTCAGTCCCCCGAACACATTATTCTACATCTGTGCTCTTGGGCCATCACACACAACCCTGCCATCTCCCAGACCAAACCATATAGAAAAGCAGAAAAGTCAAAACAGGCCATCGTGCAATTCCACTACCTGCAGCTGTTACTTTGGACTGAAATTTCAGCATCCGGCTCTTTTCTACATCCCACTGCTGAGTCTACGGGACCCTGATCCACAAAAGCACCGAGCACGGGCGATTGGATAGCTGCAGAAAAGCAGCAGTGGACCCATATGGTTTGACTTAACATTAACTGATTAAAGGTATTTTGACTAGTTCCACAGTTAAGTCACATGCACCTGTTACACACATTAGTAGCACCTACATCCCGCTGCAAAGGCAAGGACTCTAGCCGGCGGATGTAAAGCTCAAGAAGATTACGTTTCACATGTTTAGCACTGGAACAGAATAGATTTATTTATCAATTTCACAGTTTCCTTGAAATAAACCACTTACATTAAAATAATTCCACCTAATATGCCATAAAAATAACATTTAAATACTCTATACTTTTTAATATAAATTGTACTAATAGGTTTATGATCTGTGTAAAAATAATTTATCAGCATCCAGCTTGTGTTATGTATTTTCAGGTTTTCCAGGCCCAAACCAAATGAATCATGAGAGAAATTTTTCCCACCCTTCTAATAGCTTTCATTTCAGTAATTAACCCCCAAAATAAAGCTAGTTTATCTTAAACATGTATAAACTTTTTTTTATGCATTAATTATTTTCCGTCTGACAGCTGGTTACCAACATATATGGGGTTTTTTTTGCTGAGAAAAAGGTTGGTCCTTTGGTTCACACACTGATCTGACACTGATTCAGCTTTGGTGTCGGGTGAGTTTTGGGAAAACAGAGATATAAAAGGATATTATGAACACAAACATGGTGAATGGTGTCTTGGGGGCACATCAGCACAGAAGACAGGTACCTATGACCCATTCCTAAACTCCTCTTTGCCTTTAGATTACTACAGAATAGCAGACACAATTCACTGTGAGACTAAAACCATTTTCTTGGAGCAACTGATATAGTTTGGGGGGGAATTAGAAAAGGGACATGCTTCTGAGCACACCAGCGATCCTCCAGATCTGAAACAGATGGAGCTGCCCAGCTGAGCTGGGGCAGGGGAGGAGGACTTTCTCTTACGAGCCTAATGAGAAAAGTCAGCTTCCTGGTGAGAAAGATGGGTGAGTGCAGTAGTACTCTGAAGGCAGCGAAAGTGCATATGTATTTCCTCCACCCCAATAATAAACATCCCAGAACTGGCAGTAATGACCAGGAAAAAGGCTGCAGTGACTTGGGACAAAGCCTGCTTTCAGGAGCAGAAGCCATCCTGACACATGGAGCTAGATTATAAGCGCCACCTGCATCAGGCTGATGGGTACTATCAGCAATCCCATCCTGAACAAGTCTGTGGTGTCCCATTCAAAACAGTGGTGGTTGCAGCAAACCTCTCTTAGAACAACAGCTTGACACTTCAAAACAGGATAAATACACCTCAGAAAGATGGTTAATGTCCTTCACAACAGTAAGATCTCAGGATCTTATTTTACCTAAGAACATGTTGTGCTCAGATGGACAGACCACTTGATGTTCCTATCAAGCTGTTCAGGTCTTTAAGGGTAGAAGCTGATAGTGAAGAACTGCAGAAGTACCTTATAATACCAGGTAAGTAGATATTGAATGAAAGGCAGAGGCCAGTATGTATTGATAAATGTAATGTCATGTTACCCATGTGAAAGAAACCAACCAGCTCTGAGCTATATTCCCTTAGAAAGGACACCACAGGGTAGGAATAGAGAGGTCTATGAAAAAGTCAGTTACTATTCAGGAATTATTTAAGAGAAAAGAAAAACAAAAGCTAGAGGCACTGTACCAGAGATAGCTGATTGCTGTGACTGATTACTGTCCCAAGAGGTCTTGTTTAATTTTAATTATGTTAATTAAATTTGCTGTTCTCCATTCAATAGAGTGTGTCTATGTGTGTACACAGGCACGTGCCTGTTGAGGGAGGGGTGCTGCCCTGCACTTAGGTTGCACTACATCAATGCCTTCTATATCCCTGTCGGTACCCTCAAGGGGTGCAGTTTGGGTCCCCCTTTATCAAAGAGAAGATCACAAACCTAGCAAAGCAAAGAAAAAAGGCTATCACTGGTACGGAACGGCTTCCATGCAGGACAACCAAGACAGAGCAGCTTTCTTCAGCCTGCAAAAGGGCAAAGGAGAGAGAATATGAGATGTCTGTAAAAAGATAAATGTCATGGAAAACCAACAGGGAGATGAATGGTCACTACCTCTCCCACTGCTAAAAAGGGACAGTGAACAAATTCACGGAGGAAAGTTATCTCAGATACAAGCACACTATCATTGTTTCAAGGAATCCCTGACAAAAAACTTGCTGGAGAGTCTCCTGGAGATTTATCCCTTCATGTCTGTGCTCATCTTAACCTTAAATACCTACTACCATATACTTTTACTACTGATCTTCTACCAAAGCAAAATACCCTTTCCCATCTCCAATCCAAACAAGTATGGTGGAGAGAGCCGAAGAGACAATGAAAAGGAGAAGGAAAGTCAACAGTGCAAAACTGGGGAAGAGAAGAAAGCACTGACCAGCCTTCTCCAGAAGTGCCCACCATCCCTGCAGGCACCAGTGAGCTGTGGGTGCTGCCTAGTCATGGTTCATGGAGGACAAGAAGAATGTCTCAGATCCTGGGACCTTCCGCATCAGGCACCCTCCTCCCAGTGCTGCTGATAGCCAACAGGGTCAGGAAGAGATTAATGGGGAGATCCCATGATCCAATGGGTCTGAGACAGGAAGAACATCAGTGAATCCTGCTGAAGAGAGGATCCTTGCATCAGACAGTTCTTTGGCCTGACACAGGATGGTCTTTTAATGGGAGAAACTGAGAAAATAAAGCTTGATTAGCATTTAAAATAAGCAGGGAATACTTTTTTCAGTTGGTTATAGAAGCGCTGTTTATACTCAGCTCTGGACAAGTACTGAAAAATCTATACTTTCACACTTTTTTCTTAGGGAACATTGAGCAAACCAGTCCCACCACTCCCCATGTCCCACCTGCAACAATGACAGATCCTCAGCTTCAGGGATGCTCTGAGGACTCTGCAGTTAATGGTAGTGACATCTCAAGCCATAAAACCAGACTTAGACATTTACCGGAGCGCTCTGAATCATACCATCAGAAGCCCTTCTGAACAACTCAGCAGCTGGGATCTGTGTGCCTGCCCTCAAATGGGAAAACGTATTCATAAAGAAGTCAGAACCCATCACAATTAGGCTACTTTCAGTATTCAAGATCACAATCAAAACCAAAGAGATGATTTACTCTGAAGATTTCAAGTGACATCTGCTGAAATAAAAATATAGTTTGGAAAAAGATTGTAAAAAGATGACTACGTTATTACCAATAACTTTTACATCTGTCATTAATTTTCACTTGGTTTTATCTGCTCTCCTAGTCTGCATCCAATTTCACATTGACTTGTGTTTTATTACAATCCCAATGCCGATCCCATCAACCGAAAAGACTAATAATTGCCTACGAAATGCAGCAAATAGCAAGGATATTATTTCCCTTTCCTTAGCAAAGCACAGGGTCTTTAAGCAACTGGCAAAAATGAGTACAAAAAAGAGACAACAAATATATATGTATAAACCAGAATTTTTCCTTAAAATCTGGAAAGAGTTAATTAAGTTCCACTTCTTGAATCAGTTAGTGAATGATGTTGAAATGGCACAGAAACGTTTTCTGGCACACCGTACCCTGGACAAACTTCCCCCAGTGACCATAATTTAAGGCTACTTTTTAGAGAGTCTTTTAAAAGCCAGCACTACAGAGAACTGCTGAGGCCTGTAATAGTATCTCTCCTGCCTTCCTCCCCTGAAAACACCCCGAACTCTAAAGTATACATTTAACACCCAAGGGTCCTAACCTGTCTTTAAGGAATTTTTATAAAGTAGACTGCTACCTCAGGCTATTTAAGTACTTAGTACAAAGACGTCAATGGCATGTATAGAGATATTCCTTTGATCATTACACTGGGGGGTGGGGGTTTAAAAAAAAACAAAACAAAACACCAACAAACAACAAAACACAACACCAACCAAACAACCCCTAAATCTTCACCATATAAATTTACGCTTGGAACTCAGCAACGTAAGAATCATCATACCACAAACCCACAACCAGCATTCAATTTAGTCTCTGTGTTCTCGCTCATGCAATAGCCTTTGATACGCCTGAGGATGAAAAATGAACACGTTGTACTACAGAGATGATTTGTGGAAAAAGGCCTTTTTAATTTCAGTTTCCTACTGAAGAACAAGAAATCAAAAGTAAAAGGGGAAAATTAATAGTTAGGCCCATTATTAATCAAAGCCAACGATAAATAAATGACACTGAGATTTCCTCTTTTGTAATTTCTAGCAACACGTTTCAAAACTTTTTTACTATTCCATTTTTCAGTTAAGAATTCAAATTATGATAAACATGAACAGAATTTTAACAGTTTTTATTTACATTGCCTGCACTGAAGATACAGCACCAGCTTTCTTTAGCCGTACAGTGAAAAGTCTCAAGAACAACCACCAAAAAGTTACAGAAGTTTTATTTTCTCTTGAAGAGCGAGAGGATGTGACCATCTGTGAAAAACAAGTGCAGAAAGAAGGCTAAGATGTGGAGATAAATCATTACTTATATTAAGATATGAAACAGGCACCCAAAGAATGGCATAAAATGTAAATGAACTTTGGGATCTGGTCTCTTAATTTGACAGCTGTTTGACAACTGCAAAATGGAAAACTGACCTCAGACAACTGTGTATAAATGAGACTATTAAGCAGAAGAATTTCACATGGAACGATACAATATACACTGCAGTAACTCCTCACATGGGAATAGATAAATGCAGACTGGAATTTTTATTGTCTTTGAAGGTGGTGATGTTAAAAAGACTTGAATTTCACAAAGAGGAGTTGTATGCTACATTATCACAATTAATGCCGCCTTCTGAAATACAGCGACTGTCGCCTACAGAAGAGAGCACTCATATATAACTCACAGGCATTTAAAACAACGCAGCTCTGGCGACACAGAAGAAAGCGTCTTCTGCACTGGGGCTGCAAATCTGCAGCCAGCAAAAGTATACAGTGACAAGGTCACGGGAGAACTTACTGGAGGGGTTTCTTTGGAAGTTACTGGTAGGCACAATTCCACGTGGAAATATATATCGGCATAGCAGCACCAGAACAGACACTGAGCCATGGAGAGAGTGGCTCAAGGAAATACTCTGCAACTTTGGCCCCTATGGAGAGACCTTCTTGGAAGGAGTGGCATGGGGGAAACTTCTACCATGACTGCTTGAAGCATGGTTTAAATATGATCCTCTCCTCAGTAACAGAGAATTAAATAGAAAACAGGGAGAAAGCCTACTTTTAGATGTAACCAACCATTTCTACCCGTAGTTCTGCTCCAGATCCCACTGGAAAGGGTGGATCTTCCCAGAGCAGCCCCAAGCACTACTTCTTCATGTTCTCCAGTAATGCAAAGAGCCATTTGTGATGAAAATGTTTCATTCCAAAGCTGTTAAGCGCTTGGCTGTTCCTTTTATTGCTCTCTTTGGGACAAATATTTAAAATCAGCCTTCCCTACCTTTGTTTTTAACCAAAAAAAAAAAAAAAAAAAAAAAAAAAAGAGCCCTACAAAGGTTGCATAACCTGCAACAGAAGAGAAAAAAAAGAACACCCAAGCACTTGCAGTGGAATCCAGACTTGAAAAAGAAAGGTTACAGCTCTCCAAGCACAAAATGTCCCCAGTAAAAGCAAAGCAGCTTTTGGCGTTCAAGTGAAACCCAAGGCTGGATTTCTGGATAGAAAAGGAATCTGCCATGTAGTGCCTTCAATTTTCAGTAGCAGTTTGCTGGGGAGGTTTTTTGGTTGTTGGTTTGGGGTTTTTTAAAAAAATCTTCTGTTGAGTTGTATGGCTTAACCTCATTCAACCAAAGAAAATCCCAAAGATGTAAAAGAAACATGAGCACCATCACCACCCAAACCTCCTGTAGTAAGGAGTCCCACTGCACGCTGCATAAACAGACTTCTCTTGTTCATTTTTAAGTTGCCTTTTGCTAAAAGCTCTCATTCTGGTTTTCATGAGACAGTAAATAACCATTTCCTAAACATCATCTCCCTGGCAGATGTGCTTTTACAGACCCTCATCACACTCTGCCTCACTGTCACCTACTTAATGCTATTTGGAAGCTAATTATGGCATCATATTAATACCACTGATTTATTATTACACAATCCTGGCATGAAAACAGCTCTTAGGAGTCCAAGATGACTAGTGTCTAGATACAACCAGAGCTATGGAATCACATCTGCATGACGACTTGAAGAAAGCTCGTGCTTTATAGGTTATCCATTTTCTCTGACTCTAGCAGTAATTCTAATGAAATACTTTAACTCTCCCTACAAAACCTGCCCTGCTTACAAGCCTCTGCATCACATCTTGGCCTTGCTTCAAAAGAAACTTCAGAAACATCCAGATCAGGAGGGAGTTAGTCAACCGTCATCTTACAGAGGAGGCACAAATGATTTCAACCAGGAGCAGTCCTCACCCCAAAGATTTTAATAAAGGACAAAGAATGTGAATCCTGTAGTTCAATGTTGCCCCACCATGGCTGAAACTCTGCCAGGTGATATTCTGTATTTGCCCCTTCCAGACACTGCTACTTACCCACAAACCAATGGGAACTCGCCTAAGAGTGAGAAAAACTTAACTGAGCAGAGAAGGGGGGCTGTTCCTGCCCCGCATGCTCCCGCTGTCAGGAATCTGCCCAAAATGACAGCAGAAAGGCTTGAGGAATGGAGCTGGAACCAGCACAGGCAGCAAGTTAAACAGGGCAGCGTCCTCCTCTTCACTGCAACTTGGTTTTCTATTTCCAGTTCAGTTCCCTTGCTGTCTAAAGCCATTTCACATAAAGATTTTTATAAAAAGATGCCCTTCAGAGATAATATTTTGCTTTTATTGCCCTTTAATAAACACCAGGCATTCCAAGTCTTAATGCATCTTGTAAAAGATTATTATTTTTTAAAGTATCTAATTTCAGAACATAAAAATGAATTTGAAGCTGAACTGTTCAGGCTGCCTCTAAATGCCATCACCTTTATGATAGTCTCTGAAGTTAAAACAGATTGCCATGTCTCTGTTTGGAGCATCAACATAAATCTCGACTCTAATAAGAAACAAGTCTTAAAAGGAGGCTTATAGGGACAGATTTTCATCTTCTAATAGTCTGGTTTACTTCAAAAATTTACATAATCTATACAGATCCAGGCAGAGTTAGCCTTCAGTGACCTGAGAATACCAAGCCTCAGAGATTTGCAAACATGTTTGGTTTCAAGTCAAAGCTTATATTATTAAGCTTCTACAACTCTGCTATTTCCAGCCACGTGTCCCATTTTATTTCTTGTCCTAGTTTAATGAGACTTCCAACATGTCTTGTGCTTTTTAATCTGGATGATGCACCTAATGATTTTGGTATTGAAAACTAACCTCCTCCTTCAGCTTCCATATCCATCTCATAAAACCCAGAAGAAATGGATTACTGCCCAGAGCTGTGGTTTACTCGTTCATTAAACAGCTTATGCTTTGAATCCTCTTAAAAAGTCACTTAGTGGTAAACGGCTATTTGACACTACAAATAAAATATTTTAAAAAGAATTTACTATGGCTTTCTCTTCATACCAGTGTTATAATCCCACTGGGGATACTGTTGAATTCTTGGTGCGATTTGGATGGCGGTTTCCCACCAGAATCCAAGGAATTTGGGAGCAATATATATGTATATTCTACACCTTCCCAAGGAATGTGTCAGATGCCCATCTACTTAAAGTATGACAAAAAAAATCCAACAGTCAGCAACTGTGGGTAGAAGAGATCTTTTTAGGACAACTGACAAACACCCCAAGAGTTGGCAACATTGATATTGTATGTGCCACGTGTACTCATGCCACCATAAACTGGGCAAATCATGTACTGGAAACCTCTTGCGTAGCGCAGGCATGATGCCAAGCATCGAGCAACACACCTTGCCAGTGCCTGGAGCAACACCCAACCCATCTGGCAGCAGAAATATAGGGGAAAATTAAAAAGCATTTTATGAGTAAGAATTTTAACCGGCATAAATCAAATCTCAATTACTTTCTTGTTTCTTCTAGGACATGACAGATGTTGATTTTCAGTGTGCTCTAGGCTGACACTACTAAGTAGCATTACCAACAAACACAAGCTTTCACAATGCTTAATATTTCCTTTAGGACTTCCAAGGTTCAGGTAAGTCACATCCAGAAAGAAGATGGATGGTCCTTGAGTTTTTACATGCTTAATGTAGCTTCTTTCCTAGTTTCCATTCAAGACTACCTCTCTCATGACAATAACTACCTTCTTGGTTTTCTAGAGACTAATTAACTCACTACTCAATCTTCGCTCTATGCTCCCCTGAAAAACTGAAGTATGTGACTCCGAGAAGTGTTTTGGTTTTTAAAGGCAAACCCACTCATTTTCACACTCCGTAACTTTCCAGACTGCACACTCTGCAGGACACAGACCACTACCTTACACTGGAAAAACACCACACTCTCAAAACACTACTGCAGTGTAGATTAAATCATAACATTCAGTGCTACCATCACAGATGTGAAGGGAAAGATCCTCCAGAACTTGCATCTGCCATGATTTGAAGACTCTACCTCAAAGACCTGTCATGGTGCCTTCAAAAGTGTTTAAATGCCCCCTTTGTGACAGAGGAGCAGATGAGTGCTATTGCACATGACTGGGAGTTTTCAGAACTAGAACCAAACTCACCTATTGGGCATCCCTTCTGTCAGAGCACTTCATCACGCTCTTGGTGACCTGCTACCCTGACGATCCTGGAAGTGCTTTTCCAACAAACTACTCATGGAGTTTGAAAGAAAAATCAAAAGAATTATGTCACTGTGATATCTGTGCCAAACTACCAGGACAGTTAAGACAACAAAAAAAGATTAATGTGATCAAGGAAAGAAGAGGTGAAATAATTACGTACTTCATCAGCAGAGTTCCCTGTATCAGTTATTGCATTGGCTACAGAGACATTCAACCCAATACACACTACATATGCACCTGTTTGCATCAGTCTCCTACAGAAACCTGAAATACAGTTCCTCTGAGCTTCCCCACATGAAAAGTCTCTAGAAGAGTTTCGCTGTTAATAACATCTTCAACCTCACAGTCGCTGCAGTCCTAGCAATGCCACGAGAAAGATTCTTTCCCCTTTCAGTGGGGAACATCCATAGCAACTGTTCCTTCACTCTTTTGTAGGAAAAGGTGAGCCGAGACCCTCCTCATTCCTTTCATCATCACCTAGAGGGCACCTCTTTGTCCTTCTCCCCCCCTCAGCTACACCCGCCTGCCAAAAACCCCCTCCTGAGTTCTGGCATAATCAGGGCAGCAGAATCACCTTTGCCCTAGGCTATAATGTAAAATCTTGCAGCTTTGGGAAAAATAATAAAAAAAAAAAAAAGTCAAAAGATGAACGTCTCGCAGCCCACACAAACAAGAGCATTACTAGTGATTGCTCCAGCCCTACCTGCCTTTGTGAATGCTCGCTGCAAAGCACAGCCAGGGCTCTGTCAGCCAGGTCCACTCTCCACAGCCACAGTTGTTGATAACTGGACCGTGTAACAATGACAGAGCAGAGTAAAACTTTGTATTAACACCAGCAACAGTCATGCAAAATTCAAGAAAAAGGACTTTTACTGCATTTTACTGCACATAAATCCTATCCAATGTTCTGAAGACAAAGCAGAACATGAACTCACGGCATTTACACAGTATTTTTTAACAACGGAAAGTGGAAGAACACAAAAAAATATACCCTTAAAATAACTCAAAAGGAAAGGGATTGTTAGAATGCTCTGGGTTCATGTTTCAGTGAGCTATTCCCTAAAGAACTGGTACTGGTAGGCTGTTTCAGGGAACCAGGAAATAATTTTCCTTAACCCTTATGAGTCATACTTCACTGCTTACTCATTATTTTTCGCACAGCACAGTACACAAGGTACTGGATTGCTGGTTTTGGAAGTGTCAGGAGTCTAACTCAGGGCAATAAACAGGATGAATATAACACCATTTAAATTACAAAAAGAAAATGGCATGTTCCTAATTATCTAACAAGGTTAGAATTGAATACTTGCATTGCTGAAGGAATTCTCAGTTATTTGGAAGAGGTCAAAACATGCATTTAAAGACTGACAAAAAAAATATTGACCACTTATTTTCACTTTTCCTTTTCTAAGCTTAGAAAGGCAATACCCCTATGGATCAAAAGGCCAGATAAATCTTATTAAGTACTAAGTTTTCCCTTTTGTCTAGTGCTCTCTGCACATTCCATCATTTCAGTCCTTTGAAATTCCTTTGTTCTGCCTCTGATCAGGGTTTCCAGAGGAAACCTGGCATTGGATCTAAAGGGAACCCCACACCACTGAAGAATTCCGGACAATTAATCATTTGGTAAATTATTTCTTTCTTTTCCCCCTACCTCATTTGCCCCTAGTATTTCCAGAGAACCTATTGGTGCGGTGCTAATGAGATAGAACTTCCTGTAGCATCACAAATGCTGAGGATTCACGTATGCACAGAAGTTAAGCAGCTTCTGCAGTTAACCACCCACAAATTCCTGTCCATCAGACAGATATTTATTCTCAGAATAACACCAGGAATTTTCTCTGTCTTCTCTAAGACCACAGCTATCAGCAAAGCCTTTGTGGATGAAAGGACAATTTCATCTGGGGAGAAAGAGAACACAGGACTGCAGTCAGGGCTGCTTCCCTCAAGTTGATGTAAAAATCAAAGAATCATTTAGGCTGGGAGAGACCTTTAAGATCATCGACTCCAACAGCGTGGAGAAGCTGCAGTCCCCAAAGCCACATCTTCTCCATAAAACCCCCTTTACCATCCTACCTGCTTTCTGGTGTTCATTTAGGACAGAGGATGCTCATCAACAAGTGCGACCAGGGGAAGAAAGTGTGCACCCAATACCTACACTGACTGCCCTGTTCATTAAATAGCAAGCAATGGGATGTACTTATTTTGTGCATCTACAAAAAAAATAAAAATCTCTGCCAAATCAGAAAGGATGATGATCCATAAAGAAGGGACACAACATTAAATTAAAACTATCTACTCTGTGTGGTTTTTTGTTGGATTTTATTATATAGAAAATTTAACGTAAGAGACAGAATTAAATCAAAACATTTCGATTTCAACTCCTCTAAAATCTGAAGCTTTCTGCTAATAACGAATACCACAGAGGCAGGCACAGTAGTAAAAAGGATGCTGTTCTATTTAATTGCATTGTTTTTTTCGAACATCCCACTTTGGTGACTGGGATCCGAGTGCCCCTCCCTCTCAGGCCATGGGAAGTTCCCACTTTCTTCCAAAGACTCGCCACGTTCCATACTCACAATGTGCACAGGAGAGAGAATTTCTTCCAACAATGGCAGGCATTAATTTATAATATTTTTCCAAGATCCTTTATCAAGTTTCAGTTGTAGGTCAAATAATATATGCTTTGCAAAGATAATCTTTGCATTTAAAAATTTATCGGTCCTTCAGAGGTTGGTTCTCATTAGTGCTCATCATTCACTGCTCATTAAATACATCTTCACAAGCTGGGCCATTCCTCCTCAATATCAAGGATTCCTTGGTGCTAACTTGATCTAACTGTTGCAATTATGAATCATCTGCCAGAGCCGTTAAGTTATGATCTCCAATGACCACTAACGAAGGCTGCCTAGCAGTTAAAATATCAAAGCAGCGTATATCAGCACACTTTAGAGCACAAGATAGACTTCCAGTGTTGCACTTCCCTTATATTTATTATATCCTGTAAATTACATCGCAGGCTGCCTCCACCTCTGACAGTCCAGGACTCTGGAGTTAAAACACCAGGTTTTAATAACCCCTCCTGACAATCTTTTGATCACTTGGTGGGGGGGGAACAGATGAAAGGCCCGGCTGCCTGCCGCCGGCAATCTGCTCCGTCAAAACAATGGGGACTTCAGAGGGAGACAGAGATGCATCAGGTGTTAATCCCAAGGGAACAACCAGGAGTGCAGGGTGATGGACTCGCTTTCCATGTCCCGCTGAAAAAAGGTACATGCCTGCCGGTGGGCTCGGTCAGGGTACGTGCAGGAAAGGAAAGGTGCCATTAGCTAGAAATATTTTCATTTAGAAACCTTAAAAAAAGTCATTTTAGGCTCTTTCCAAATCACTTTCCACTAATCATTTAACTATCTCATTTTTCAGATATGCTGTATATGGAGTGACTCTTGTTGGTGCTTAAAACAATCCCTCTCATTGTAGGGGTCTGCAAAGAAAAAATATAAATATTCAGAGTTTTCCAAAAGTGGACAAGACAGAATTTTGAGGAGATTACTTGGGACAAACCTCACACATTGAGTGGAGCTGAGCTGGATGATCTGACAGAGGTCATCTCCTCCACTACAGGACTGAACGAGAGGCTATTAATAACATTAGCATCAGAATAAGAAGGTCCCACTACGTGTCTTCAGACATTCAATAAAACTTATTTGGTAGGAAATGTTTAGGCATGATAACACCAAAAAGTCTTGGTTCGGGGGAATATGAAAAGAACTATTGCTGCTCTCCCTTTTATGTTGAATTTCTTCACTGGGAAATAAAGAGAAAGGGGATTTGAGGGACTGCCAGACTCCTGCTATTTTTCTTTTCCACTTCAATAATCCAAGCATCTATCACCAGCCACCACTTTCTGTGCATTAGTTTAACCCTTGTTTTCTCTTTTTTGCTATTGTTTCAAACGTTATAACAGATTTCTCTACAGATTTGCTCAGAAACCACAGCAACACTCTCCGAAAGGAACAAAACTACTAATGTCACATCACTTTACATTATTTTTCACAGCCACAGAAAGCAAACAGTTTACTTGTGGTCTAACAGTTGAATGCAAACCATTTTTACTTGTATGACCAAAACCCCTGCATTAAACATTTATCAGATGGGGGAAGCTGAGAAACAAGTACTATTGTGGGGCTTCTGATCAAGCTAAAACAAGAACATTTATAAAACTTGCAGAAACAAAAGAAGATAAAAGTTAAAAAAAAAAAATGTCTATGCTCACAAGATCGGTGGGACGAAACCAAATCCAAACCCCCCAGGTTCCTTCTCACTTGCAAAAGCTGTTTGATAGGGCAGAGGGCAACAGGGGAAAGAAGGGTTGAGATAATACTTAAAAAACTATTTCAGACGCTGCATCTTATTCACATAAAGTAGTCACTGTTACTGCCTGACAACCCTGAAACAAAATGTGGAGTTGATAAGAAGGCTCTGCTCAGTCATGGAAGCTGGCAGCACATCTCCCAACCACCCTCCTCCTCCTCCTAATGATGCAGGTGTTCAGATAACTAACTCCTCATGGGGTTTTTCCCTCCTTGAAAAATGAATTGCAATTTTTACTGGCCCAACAAGCTAAAACAGTTACAGCCAATATATCTTGAGAGAGGAACAAGGTGTTGGACTTCTGACAATCAGCGCCACACATTCTTTCATAACATTTACTTCAAAGTTCAAATAACTTACGTTTTCCTAGTCCTTTCATAGAATCATAGAAGGGTTTTGGTTGGAAGGGACCTTTAAAGATCATCTACTCCAACCTCCTGCAGTGAGCAGGGATACCTGCAACTAGAGCAGGTTGCTCAGAGCCCTGGCCAACCTCACCTGGAGTGGTTCCAGGGATGGGGCATCAATCACCTCTCTGGGCAACCTGGGCCTGGGTCTTGCCATCCTCAGTGTAAAACATTTCTTCCTTCTCTCCAGTCTAAATCTCCCTCTTTTACTTTAAAACCATCTCCCCTTGTCCTGTCCCAACAGGCCCTGCCAAGAAGTCAGTCCCCACATTTCTGACACATCCCTTTAAGCACTGGAAGGCCACAAGAAGGTCTCCCCAGAGCATTCTCTTCTTCAGGCTGAACAACCCCAACTCTCTCAGCCTGGCCTCACAGCAGAGGGGTTCCAGCTCTCCCATCATTGCTGTGGCCTCCTCTGGACCTGCTCCAACAGGTCCCTGTCTCTCCTGTGCTGAGGACTCCAGAGCTGGACTCAGCACTGCAGGGGTGGGGTGTCTCACCAGAGCAGCGAGGCAGGATCCCCTCCCTTGACCTGCTGCCCATTACATGACCTTACAAATACACAACGAATACTAACTCATCATGATGAGCACAGCAATACAAGCACATCTGCATGAATCCAATTGATGATGCTGTTGCTTTGCCATTATGGTATAAACCATTTACCTGAATTAGATCAATTTGCCCATTTTAATTCCCAGAATCCAAAAAATTGCTGATTAACCCATATTTACAAAAGCAGCTGTAAACGTTGACTTCAGACCATCAGCACAGCAAACCACAGCTTCATCTACAGGCAACGGAGGTACAACGACAATTTCAAACCATTACTGTATTTGTAAGCTCTAGTTGACCCCTCTCTGGAAGGTGGGGCAGTATTTGTTTATCTAAGAGGGCTAATTACCTTTTTTTTTTTTTTAGCATTTTTAAGTTGTTTTGTGAGTACTTGTCAATCAAGTCTTTACAGAAAAGCAAAATATCATTAAAAGGTGAAGCTGTCCTTCTGGCAGCATAGTGATAGTAAATGGATTAAAAACTGGAGGAGTGACTGCTCTATTTTGACTTCATTTAGCCTGGTGCCCATCACCACAGTATTCAAACGACCATCACAGTTTATCTTAATACAAAAGATCACATGCAGGCCACAGGCTGGAAACTGAACTCAGATCCTGAATTTCCTCCATTCTTTTAACACCAAACTCATTCTTCCCACCCATTACTGCACTTCTAAGGGATCATCACTGTCAAGAGAGGATGACATTAAGAGCAAAACACAGCCATCAGATCAGCCCCTGAAGGTATGGGGATATTAATGGCTTTTATGTTTGTCCTCTCATTCTGGTGAACATATTTACTAGATTTCTTATTTTTCAGTTCTCTAACTTCAGCTCAGATATTCAGTCCAGTCTGCTTCCTTTTCAAGGTACCATCAGTCAAATCCAACCACATCATTTTATCTCTGTTACTAAATTAAAACCATTTTAAACATCCTGCTTTCATCTTTATAGCTCGCTCCCACTTTTTAACCATGCTGCAGTTACAGAAGAATGTACTTGACATATAAAATGTGCATGTGATTCCTTTAACATTTTAACGTCGTGTATTGTGTTGTAAACATCTCTTCATGTTTTATCTCCTCCTCCATAAATCAGAGGCTACTATCTTAGAAGTCTCAAAAATGACATGTTTTCTCCATAATATAAATGTAAGACTCTACTCCTTGAAACTTGAGTCAGCTTTCAAAAGAAAATCACGAAAACCCAGAGTTACAAAAAAGACAAAGATTGAGCTAATTTAATATTTTCTCTCACTCCATTTCTGTAAGTATGGGAAAAAATAAGCTACAAAATCAGTCTTCACCAATCAAAAAAACCAGTGTTCTGATTATTCTTTCTTGTTGCTTGTGAGGAACAACACTGAAGTAAAACACCTTCTTGTGTATCCATACCAACATACAGCCCTGAACAAGTCAGAGAAGTGGCCAATAAGTGATATGCTAGGAATAATTACTTGTTTTATTCAAGATTAACATGCAGTGTTTACGAGATGAAATCACAGAACATATTTCCATTTCCTTACCATAACTGCAATTAATAAGACTGATCTCTTAAAATGAGATTTCCCAGCGGTTTTGGCCAGCTTAGTAATGTTACAGTAAAATATGTCTTGGTAAATGCATTAAGTGATTTTTTTAAATTAAAAAACACTGTAAAATATGGATTATTTTGAAAAGATAGAACACCAATAAAGAACACCTGTCCAAAATAATTTTAAGTGACTTCAATGATGGAAAAAAGAAAGAATGCCATTAGAAAAAGAGGCGGGAAAAAAAAAATAAAAGAGGAAAGCCGTTTTAGCAGGTGGGACTGAGAAGTGGTGACATGTTGTAGTACAATCCTGAAGGGCTGAAGGATATAACACAGTGTTGCGTGATGGGGAAGAGAAGCAGGGGCCGCTGCCTTAGCACGCCCCTAAGATGCTAGATTAGGTGAGAAGTACAACTCTGAGGGATTGTGATACGAAGGAGTGAGGCAGAGGCAGAACTGCTGGTAGAGGACCAGAGAAATCAAACACTATCTTTCACTTGGCACCTTCCAGCAGGAGTTTACTCCTTTCCAGCCCCCAGACCCAACACACCCTGCAGGAAAAGCCAAGAACCCACCGATATTTATCCAGATCCTCAGAATTCATAACATTTTCCACCAGCCGGAGAGATTCTGTTTCTTTCAAACTACTGTCCAACATAAATTATTCCAAGATACTTTTGACATGCTCTACACGAATGTTTCTAGAATGACCTCACCATGTTCCCCCCTAACACAAGCCCAGGCTCAAGTACTTTTTGTCTGTATTTTCCAGGATATTTTCAAACGCAACATTCTCACTGTCATTGTGCAAAAAAAGTCATCAGCTTCTTAAAAACAGTTACCCAATTTCAAAGAACTGTCATAAAAATACATTATTTCTACTTGCATTGGAAAGTAGAGCTAGAATTTAGAATTTACAGGTTGTGAAACTTGTTTGTAAATACACACCTATGGTTGATAAATATCCAGCTGTACTTCTGTAAACAACATACTTCTATAAACAACAGAAAAACAGTGTTGCCAAATCACATCATTTTTTCATTACTGCTTTCTCATTAAGGAGAATATAAGTGAAGCAAGAACATCCACTCTGGCAAATTTTTGTAACTTTCTAGCTCTTGCAGTTGGGGAAAAAAAAAGTGTTTAAAGTATGGCATATAGCCATCTGAAATCAAGAGAGGAAATGATAATGAAAAGATTATTTTAGACCAATTTTGTAAAGAAACAAAACATGAATTCTTGGTCTCTCTGTATTACTTCACATAGTCCTGGCTCCCCCCCAAGTAGTTAATTCAACTTAAATAGTTAATTCAGCTTAATTCAATGGGGGGAAATGGGCCTCAGCTCCTACCAGACTGCTAAAATGAAGTAGTTAAGAGAGGGGAAAAAAAACCCAAACGACAGAATTTGAACAGCTAAAAGTCTGTATCAATACTTCTGCAAATATTAGGGAATCTCTTATATTTTCACAGGACTGAGCTCCTCACATCCTGTCCTAAATCACCAGAAAGAATCTTAGACAATTGACACTTTACCTTCCCACGACATATTTGAGGACTGTAAATCGTGAACAGAGATTTATCAGGGAAATGAGGAGTGGGAAAGACAAGTTGCCCTTAAAGATGTACAGATTTACAGCAATATGGGAAGCGGAAAGACGGTTATCATATAAAAAGGTCCTTAAGGGATAACGAGGAGCAACAAGGGAAACATGAGTCATGAGCTGCCAGAGAAGAGGATGTGTATGGGGAGCAATGGACACAGCAAAGTAGCAATAAAGGAAGTTCCAAGTCAAATGTGCTCCTTCCCAAAGGTCGAGATGGATCCCAAGCTTACAGTATTTATGGAAAATTAAATTCCTAGCCAGTTCAGACAAGGCACCAGCAGCAACACCAGGACAGGGACACTTGTCAACTGAAAGGATCCATTGATACACAAGGTCACGGCCCACAGCTCTGCACTATTGCTTTGTTACCAACTCTGCTTCTTTATTTTCCTTACTATAAGCAGTTGCCTTGAAAGTCTGTCTTACACAGGCAAGTGGTTCAAAGACAGCAAGTGCTCAAACTTAAAGCATTTAGCTGCAATTGTGAAAGACAGCTTTAGATTTTGTGAGGCTGGAGTAACCTTCTCTATTTAAGGGCATATTGACAGCTGTTCCTATGGTGAGATAGCACTGAGTGAACAGTGAATTATGAGCCCAAGAACAATATTATTCCACACCTCATTTTCCTTTCCCATTTCAGCAAACCTCAAAACTGTCCAACTCCAAATTACAGTGCAGAATTTCTGGTACTCTCAAGTATGTCAAGATTTTAAATAGCAAGATGTTAAAAAGTGACTGCCAGGAGTTTAAAATGTGGCTACTGTTGTGACAAAATACAATACTAAGCAATACATGGAAGCCAAAGGAAAAACAGTTATTTGTGCATGAATATAATCTCTAGGAAGATCTATTAAAATCTCAAGAAAGACAGGAGTCTCCAAACAAGCAATAATTAGTTTTCATGTTAGTCCAGTAACATCTACATCAATAAAAGTAAATATAACAGTAAATACTTCAAAGGATTGATAAGTCATAAAATGAATTTTTAATATTAAAAAAAAAATAATAAATCCTGTAGTTAAAGAAAAAAAGGACCAAGGTGCCCAGAGAGGTTGTGGAGTTTCCTTCTCTGGAGAAAACCCTCCTGGACAATGTGATCCTAGGTGCCCTACTCTGGGTAACCCTGCTGGAGCAAGGGGGTTGGACCAGATGACCTCCAGAGATCCTTTCCAACCCCCACCATGCTGGGATTCTGTGATTCTTTAGCTAGATCTAACAAGGTCATACAATAACACAACCGAAGAACCAGGTCCATAAGGCTGGAGCCCCAACATCTATTCTTATACTCCAATTACACAGCTCTTCCTATGTCATTTGCAATGACCCAGGCTTGGTATTACCAAGATAAACATTATTATCAGGAGGCTTAAAACCTCATCAGCTCCATTCTGAATAAACATCCCATGCCTAGCAACTACACTAATTCAGCCATATATTCCTTCCGCAGTGTCAGTTTTAGCAGCTCAGAGCTTGCACGGCAGCTGGAGGGCACAGTGCTCCCAGCCAGCGTTTCAGGAGCCAGAACAACACCAGTTTGCAGTACAGATAAAGAGAGGGACTGACCTGATTGATGGAGTTGGCAGCACAGGATGCCAGTCCAGTTCCGAGGGAGGCAAGCAGGAAACAGGTCAGGTTGAACGGGACGGGGGCCATGGCAAAGCCAGCAGATGCGGTGCTTACAACCAGAGCTGCAACACAAGCAAGAGCACAGTTCAAAGCACCAACAAAACACCCTCTCCTTTGTACAGGGCACTAGAGTTAAGGGGCTTAAACCCTGTAAGAACCCTTGTGCAGATTACCTTTTTGCTACTTTTATGGATCAAAGTAGCTCCAGGAACTGCGTACAATTAATACTAATACTCTACATAAAGAAGTCAAAGATGAGAAGGAGACTGTCAGGGATGAAACTAGAAACCCAGATGCAGCAGCACATGAGTAGCAGACACAAGGATAAAACGCCTCTGTATTCTTTATTTTATGGTTTTGCTGCAGGATCCAACTGCCTCACACAAGGCATACAGGAGATAGATTTGTCCCCGTAACTCACACACAAGTGCAAAGTCTAATATGGAAGAAAAACAGCAAGAGAAATCCTGCACTGAGAGATATGCATTATATCAAATTGTAGCACCACAGAGTCCAAAAGAGACTCGGCTGTGAAGCCAATGACGTCAGTGCGTGAGTGTCTGCTCACGTCGCTCCCATCTGACGTGCCCACTTCAGGCAGAAGGTACAAACACATGATCAACTCTTGAGGCTTTTAAGAGTTGCTGCACCCATACAAGTGGATTAATAAAAATCCTTTTCAGTTTTGTCATTCAAAATTAGAACTTCAGTACAGTACTGAAAATCACAACCTTAAAATGAAAGTTACCCAAGTTTCAATCCTACTATTGGAATTACCCAAATAATAGGTCTTACAAATGTCACTTTTGGCAAGCAATAGTATGACAGGAACGATTTCTTACGCTATAAATGTCAGCATCCTTCCTGAATATCTTGCTTATGATCTTAAACCTCACCATGTGGAATTAATAGTTATTAAACATATATTATTTAAATTATATTCTGCATTTAATTATGTGTTCCAGAGCTCTGTTAGCTCAAATTGAATCATCAAATTGTTATCTTCCTGATTCCTACAAGTCTCCTGTGGGTCTGAAGTTAAATGACAAATAAATAACCTTTGCTAACCAAAAATACCTGGATTATCTACTAAGCAGCATTACTTGAGACGAAAACCTAAATGTCATTGCAGAGACCTGCCAGTGAGGCTGCACATGCTGATTTTAAGAACAGTGCCTGCTTAAGAACCTTAGGATTTAATCCTAAAGAGACAGTGAAAAACCTGGTGCTCATCAAAACTTTGCTCTAAGTATTAAAATCCATTGGCAGCTGAATATTAAATAATAGACATAAAATTATTATAGACTATTGTATAGCTTACTGTAATTTGTACAATAGACATAATATTATTACAAACTTACATTGTTCAGCCCTGCTATGGATTCACAGGGTGTTGCAGAGACAGCTGCAAGCATGCTGCACTGGTGTGGTCTCTGCCCAATAGCAAACGAAGTCCCTTGCTTTGATTCCCCAGGACAGCACCAGGTTCTCCCTGCTGCCCCTTCAGCTATTTCTAAAATACCACAAATTGACAACAGAGATGTGAAGTAACTCCAGATTCTCTAACCCCACTGGACAGACTAACAGACACACACACTTCTGAAAGACTGGGACCATTTACTGTGTAAATACAATCGCACCTTGACTGCAAAAATCTTGGATCCTTCTTAGTAGAGTGCACAAGAAAATATAAAATGTGTTGGTTTACAGCTGAAAGAGTTAAAAAATACACTGTAAAGATGATGGCAAAACAGTGGCGTTTGCATTTCTAAGAGTGATTACATCATTTTTTTTTTGCATAATAAATCACACGTTCCCTTCTAGACAAGAATTTAATTAAAACTTATCTTAGAGAGCACTTTGCACCAATTTATTAGGGGAAAACACCAACTGAAGAAGAAAGGTGGAGCGCATTGGCAAACAGTCAGTGTATCATTAGCATTACACTGACCTCAAAGAAATTCTAATACTGTACAGCTACAGCACTAATTAAAGTCCCCATTGATTTCTCCAGATTAATTTCAGGCAGTCACTTCAGTGTGACTTATCAGGGTCTCATTAAAAAAGGTTGCATCCCCTTCTCTCCCTGCAGCAGGTATTTTTAGCAGCTTGGGGGGTGCTCTGAACACAAGGTATATTCCCCCACCCCCCCCAGCCTGTCTCATCCCCCAGCAATTCAAATGCAACACGTTCCGAGTAAATAAGAAAATGTTCCCTTTGGATTGGGAAGTTTATTTTCTTTTACCGTGGAAGCAATAACTTAATCTTCTACTTTCCTCATGGAGGAAAAGTATATTTAATTGAGAGCACATCAAGGGAATGAGGTCATTGACTCTGTTTGTTTTTTAATCCCTGTTAGTTTAGTGCTTTAGGGCCCAAATTAACTTCACCATATTGCATAATAGATGGAATTGATCCTTTCAAGATTTGTTGATGAGAGTTGGCATTATATATGCTCTTCAAAAAGAAGCCAGGACTTAAACTTATGATCTCAGCCTAAACCTAATTTTCAGTCTTTTTAACATCTTTAGCTTTAACAAAAATTAACAGGGGACATTTGTCTCCCATTACAATGTAAATGAAAAAGAAAATGCTTATGGATTGGTGACAAAAAGAGTGAATTATAATGTTTCTAGCATAAAAACACATTCAAAAAGTTTGCAATGTATTCTTTACATTCCTCTTCAGTTTCATTGTAATGTCATCTGCCTTTATAAACCCCTGTATTTGTATTTATACCATGCAAATCACTCTGCCATATTTTGTTTACCTCCTATTAAAAAGTAGCCAAGCCAAAATAAAAGCGTAGAAAGCCAAAGCAAACCAATTCAGCTCTAGATTTCCTTTAGCTCCTGTACTGGTGATACACCAGCACATATGGCAGGACAACAGCAAATGCATTTCGACTTTAATTTAAGAAACAATTTCACTGTTTTACTACAAGTGTTTATACACTCCATAATGGAAATTAGCTTTCCAAAAGTTGATGGAATTTTTATTCCAGAGTTTCACACTTTGGTTTCCAGGAAGCTCAATACAGCCTCAGTATTAGTGCCATACAACCAGCCAGTGTTTCCTTTAAATGCTTAACCCTGAAGCAAACTTAAATTTGGGACAATAATTTGAAACAAGTCTTTGCATCACATCGTATAAGATTCAAGTGCAATATTACAAACAGAGCAGATAATCTCTTTTTACTATTGTACAATTTTTAAATGCTTTTCAAAAACTTAGTAAAAATACAGTTTTCATTTCATAGCAAAAATGGTTTATTTTCATTCCATTAGTTTTCCTTGTAGCACAGAAAACAAATTGCCAGAAGCTACCACTATTAAGCTTTTTTTCTTTGATAGGATAATAAAATGAGAACTACTCTGACGGGCATAAGAAATTTATTTAGAACTGAGAATAAATTTAGACTAGTAAGAATGTAAACAACACATACTGATAAATCTTTGTCAAAGTTTCTGGCCGTATTAAAGGTACCACTTAAAGAATAAATACCATGATAAATGCCATTATTCCAGAAGAAAGCGGAAATGTATTGGAACTCCACTAAAGCAAATGGATTTTTTTAACTAGAGTGGCTGGTACCTGATTTTGTGCCTACTGGTAGAACACAGGCACCTTTAGTCATTTTTGCTCCACTAGGTAGCGGTTTGGTAACACTCAAGGGTTATCATGTAAAAGGAAGACGATAGATACCCAGCTTTGCAAATACAAAACAGGCACTAAGATGAAGCGGGATGTTCATGATCACATCATAAGTCAGTAGCAAATGCCTCAGGCTTCTGATTTCCAGTTCAACACTTTTGTGCTATGGGATCACTAATGAAATGCACAGGCACTAATTCATACATGAGAAATACATCAAATAAACTCCAGCTGTTATCTAGTAAAAAAGACAGGATTATTTTCTTTAAAAAGGCTGTGAAAAAATGCTTGAGTTTAGTCTCCAACCCTGAAAATGCTCAAAATTATCCCATTTGAAGCATACAGGCTCTAATAAGACTTGCTGAAGGAGATTCATGTTACAGTAACCTGGAGTCAGGACTCGCCTCTGTCAGGCACAGCAGAGATGAAGATATGCTAAAGACCCAGCCCCTTCCTCCACAAGGGAATGGGTGCTACACGCCTCGCTGGTTGTCCTCACCCAAAGACCAACATGTCAGAAATCCTTTGCTACAGGAGCAACGATGAGAAAATGTTCACAAACCATAGAGAAATAGCTAAGGAGAATAGTCAGCATTTTTCATACTGGGCCTTCATCACACTTCCTCCAAATTAAAATCTGAAGGTTAATTTTCTGTGATTTTTATATAGGTCATCTTTCTTACCATCTGTGACCTCCAAGGAAAACATTAAATGTAAACTTGATGTTAAATTTAAAGAAGATAAGACAATCTGAAATTCTTAATGTATTATAAATGACCTGAATTTCCTCCTATGGCCATACCTTCACGTGTCTCTCCTATCTTCACTTACACACAAACTTTATCCTAAAGTAGAAAACAACAACATTTATAACTCTGAAAACTTCTCAGACAGCTGGGTTCACTTCCCAAGTGCCTGGATGGTAGGCTACAGCTGGTCAGACAGCAGCCAATGCAGAACAAACACCACAGGGAACGGATGGAAACTGAACCCAAAAAGGTAGATTATGCGACAAGCAATTAGAAGTTCTCTGATTGTTTTCTATGGCAAAAGAATATAAACAAAAATCTTTTCCTGCTGGTAAGGCAGAACTTCTAATGGTGGAGCCACAAGAGCTGCAGTTTCCACAAAGCAGGAGGGTATGGTAATAGCTAAACTCATTTCCTTTCAAAGGTGAATTACAGTTCAGAACACAAACAAACATTCTCTTTACTTCAGCATTGGGAAAAGAAAAGGGCATAAGGAAGTCCCATTTTAGCATAATGCAGAGTTTGTTTTTTTGTTATTTTAGACTCTAAAAAAGTATAAATAAAGAGTCTGCCAAAAAAAAAAAAAATACACAGGATATGAGAACTATCAGAAATTCATGGGTGAAAGGAACTGAGTTGTGTGTCATTTGTAATTTAAAAACTGACCTCAGAGAATTTATTTTTCTTAAAAAAAAAAAAAAAAAAAAAAATCAAAGAACTACACCACCGTGCTCTTTACAGAATACAGAATTTGTCTAAATGATTACACAAGTTGGAAAAAGAGCTAATTCTGTTTCTTTGCTCTGCACACTACACTGAGTATTTTCCATGTACATCTCCTGCACTATCCTATAAAGGCCAATAAAGACCAAGAACAAAGTTCTCCTTCTTCAAACTCCTCTTTATCCAACTTATTCTTTTACAATTTCTGCTTCCAATACAATCTGCACACCCCAGATCATCTTCCCCATAAGACATAAAAACCATAACAAAAAGGAGGGTAAGGTTTTTCTCCATCTCTGTACCTTCTCAACAGGTACATAGTTTCCTATGCTTATCTTGGATCAAGAACAGCACATCTCAAAACACAGCTTCCCACAAACCTACAATCCTGAAAGGAAGTCTGTAACCTTTGCCTTCCACACGTCAGCTAAGACCCTACTGTCATACCCAAGTGGTCCTTGCTTGCCTCTCAATATTGCCTTTTGCATTTAAAAGAGAGCCTAGAAGGTGTTGAAACTGCAACACTGAGGCTACACAAAAAAAATACATCATTTTTTCCAGAAAAAGACACTCTTCCTTCCTGCTGCAATTATTCAAATTCCCATTTTGAGGAGCACCAGGAATACTCAGATGTGCTACTAACTCTGAACTGA
>JANHGN010001952.1:114849-159871 GCA_024605025.1 Megaceryle maxima
CTTCCTGCTGCAATTATTCAAATTCCCATTTTGAGGAGCACCAGGAATACTCAGATGTGCTACTAACTCTGAACTGAACCTGTAAAGAGTATCAGCAAATAAGAGAACATACATTGCAAGTGCTTAAAGTTACAGTTCATTTTTCCTTTCTCTCTTTCTGGTCACTTAATCATGGCATTTTAACTTCTCATTTCTGCATCTATTGAGATTTTTTAATATAATTCTACTTCAATACCTAGCACAGCTTTCACATTCACATAAAAGCACCATTTCCATAAAATCACCCCACTGAAAATTTGCCAGAAGAGCTAATTGTTCACATAATGCTTACAAGTCATCCATGGTAAGCCCAACAGAAACAAAGTATTACCAGAACTGCACAGCAAGAGGAAGAAAAAGGTGGAAGAAAGCAGAGGCAATAGTTGAATGTGCTAGGAAGAGCTTTATATACTTAGATTTCAAATTCAAAAGGCTAAATACATAAAAGTGAGATGGTAAAGTATCAAAAGATAAGCTTTGCATCCCTCAAGTCTACTAACCCAGCTCTTCACCAGCACAAAATAAATGCCTTCAGTTTTTTTAAAAATAATGAGGAAGAACATTTGGCCATACAAATGAGATCAGTTTTGCCAAGACCAGAACAGGACATCTCTCATAACATTGAGAACTAGAAGGTTGGGTTTTTTTATTAAAGTTTAAGTGACCATTATATACTCTATGGGGTCAGTGCAGTTTTTTCTATGAGAAACAAAAAAATGAAATAGTATCTATTACAAGACAAAAAGTTTCAATTCAGTATTTTGATTATAACAAACTGTTATGGCAAAGAACAACAATTTTCTTAAGAATTTCTTTCACCCACTGGAGAGAGCACCACAGTAGGGATGTAGGAAGTGGTATTTCTATTCTCAGCTCTGACACAGACCAGATTCTTTGGTCAGATCACTAGAGTTTCCTTAAATATAAAAGTATATATAGCACTACCTATTGGCAAAGAAATAATTTCTAGTTGTTAAAGTGTTACTCCATCTTTTCCTAGAAAAGCATACCTTATTTTAGAAAATTCAGTTGGTCACACTCAAACACCTTCCTTTAGAAGACAGGAAATCATTCAGATTATCTTTTGGTGGTACTTTGAACACTAATTTCGCAATAAGCAGTTCTGAAGTGAAAGGTATGCAAGTACAACAGAACTTTGTAAATGTAAGCAAGATAACTTTAAATACTTACTACAGTACTTGTAAATTCACTTCCTAACCCAGTTTCAACACGGTTTTTTGTCCTAATGCTTGCTCATGATTCCCAAAAGCTAGCTGATGATGATATGATGCAAGCTCATCCTCACTGTTTTTAAACAAATTTAATTGTAAAACTATTAAATGCTTCCATTAATACTTAAATGCTTCCTGGCACACATTTGGTGGAATTGACCCAGCTACTTTTGTGTCACTGAAGTGGGAATTATCACACAAAAATCTAGAGTTATGAGCAACATGCTAAAGAATTCTGGTATCAAATGGGATGCACAGAGTTAAAAAATGACCAGTAGTACCTGTAAGCTTAATTTTGGACAAGCGTGCCAAAATTCCTGGCAAATCATCCAGCTGTAGCTTCATTTCTTTCCACTGTCGGTCTTCTTTGGATTCTGCTCTTACTGGTGTGACTGAGTCTTCAGTTTCTGCAGCTGACTTCATTTCTCTCAAGTCATTCCTGCTTGATGTCTCAGACAAAGGCTGATGAACAGGTGAAACTGGTCTAATCTTGTGTATAATCTTTTTTTCTTGATCTAACTGCTGAAGCTCACGAAAAGGAGATGCAACTGAATCTGCCTTAGGTTTGACTCGTTGGCTGAGGTCCTTGTTGTATTGTGTTACATACTAAATAGAATGAGAAAAGTTAAGGTGAACAGTTAAATAAGCTATTTCTGTCCATGTCGGGTTGTTAACATCAATATTATTGTTATGTAATTCTTACTGTTCAGAGAATTACTTCCTGTAATGACACAACTGAGTCAGCCTGAATTTCAAACACTTATTTCACATGCAAAGAGGTTTCTGAAGTTAGACTAGATACAACAAAAGCAGTTTTTCAACTCACAACTGCATCAGTAGTGTTTATTTAAGCCTGCAGAATTGCTTCTGGATAAAACTACGTGCTCCCTTGCAGCTTCAATAGCTAATTCTACTTTATTCATATTCAAAGCCACCAAGTAATATTGTTTGATTTACAACTGATACTTCACCTTTACACAGAGGGACACACACAAGCCCATAACAATTCCTCTGTCCCAACAGAAGCACTAAACTGTCTGCACCTTTAAGATATTAAAAAAAACCAACCACACAACAAACCAACAACACAACAAAAAAATGCCAGAAAACACAATCTACTACAAAATCACCTCCCACATTAGACTATTAGCATTTATGCCAAACTTTCTGCTAAATAACAATTTTCAGCAGACATTCAAATGAAATGAACTCTGAAAGTTAGGAGATGGTTGGTTCCGCTCTTCTAGAACTCTCACAGAATAAAACACAGAATAAGAGCATTTAGCTCTTCCTGTCTTTCTATTTTCTTTTCCCGAGTATTCTATGTATTTCAGATGCAAAAGACAGGCATAAGAAAACTGAGCTTTCAAATAATCATTGTTTTAAGTACACATTAATAACGATAATGACAAAGAGGGAGCTGAAACTCTGACCAAGTTAGGTGAATACAGATCTAATCAACAGCAAAAAAACAAAGAATCTTTAAAGTGCTGGTGAACCCCAGAAGTGTGAAAGAGACAGGCCCCCATCTCCTGCTTCATACAGGACTGAGGCTCAAAAAATACCAACAGATGCACATGCTCTTTGCATCAAGGTGGTTATTAGCTACAAGACTTAAGTCATGTCCATGTTTCATAGATATAGCTCCAGCGTGCAACGAACACAACTTGGGGAAGAGCAAAATAAGTCTTTCACTACCATCTTCTTACATGGGATACAACTACTCAAAGAAGAAGATACAATTTCAAGGGTTTGAATGATAATTACAGCTCTCCTCATACCTAAAACTAACAGCATACTATAGAATGTAACCCATTAAGTTAACGAGCTCAGGAGTTTTGATTCAAATTAACTGATTAACTCTTCTCACAGAACACACTACCTCCACAAGTGAGCACCATCTACCACTTGCAGACTACTATCCAAGAGTTGACTATATAACTTTGAAGAGTCATTGCATTTCGTGTTTCTCACAGGAGATGAGCCCCTCACTTCAAAGGCACAGAAAGGCTCCTGTCAAGTAGAGAGCCTGCTACAGCAGGTTTACTCCAACCTCAAATGTTTTAGGTGCCAAGTGCTTACCCATAATGCAGCACAGAAAAAACACTTGGAATTGCCTGAGCTCGGTGGATAAAAGAAATACTGTTTCTATCAACTGATCTTTATTTTGACTCATTACATGGAACAAAATAAATTCAAGCATAAGAAACATGGGGTAAATACATTCCCTGACTTACCATTCGTTTGAGAAAGTTAAAGTACTGAAATGTAATCAACCTGTGATTGGCTACATGGCACAGATGCACAAACTGGCATGGTATCTGCCGTATTCCAGTGTTCTTCAGATGCCAGACAAATAATCCTATTTAAAGGGAAAAAACAAAACACAAAAAACAAACAAACAAACCACATTAAATTCCAGTTCCTTCTGTGCCACTGAGTTTGTTCCTAATTCAGACTACAATGTCTATCGTCACCTGTGACACAAGACACCCCAACAAATGGGAACTAGGGCTGCCTGGGTGGGGAGAAACATGCTTGCAGGCACCAGGTGAAAGAACTGACAGTGTAGGCTTGTCTTAAGGGTTTTGGGGGTCTCTTCTAAATCTCTCAGCTCCCCAGAGATGTACTTTTAGTTTATTGTTCCATTACTGTCTCTGTATGCTATCGACAGGATTATCCCAGCAAAATGGCACAAGCAGCAGTGAAATGAAGCAGTTGACGCAGGGCAGCACCAAAGTCACAGAATCATTTCAGTTGGGCGAGACCTTTAAGATTACTGAGTCCAACTGTGAACATAGCACTGTCAGAGCACAACTAAACCATGTCCCTCAGCGCTACAGCTTCACAGCTTTGAAACCCCTCCAGGGATGGGGACTCCACCACCGCCCTGGGCCAGACCTTGATAACCGCTGCAGGGCAGGATTTGTTCCTCAGGTCCAACATAAACCTCCATCAGTGCAACCTGAGGCTGGTTCCTCCTGTCATGTCACTTGTTACTTAGGAAAAGAAACTGACTCCACCTGCCTCCAACCTCCTCTCAGGGATTTGGAGAGAGAGAGAAGGTCTCCCCCGAGCCTCCTTTTCTCCAGGCTGAACAGCCCCAGGTCCATCAGCTGCTCCTCACCAGACTTGGGCTCTAGATCTTTCCCCAGCTTTGTTGCCCTTCTCTGGACATGCTCCAGCCCCTCAACGCCTTTCTTGGATTGACAGGCCAAAAATGAACACAGGATTCGAGGGGTGGCCTCCCCAGTGTAGAGCATAGGGGGACGATCCCTGCCCTAGTCCTGCTGGCGACCCTGGTGCTGATCCAAGCCGGAATACGACACCTATAGCTCCGCACAGAGAGCTATACCTAGGCTCTGTACCCCACTACATAGAGCAGCCCCAGGGTCGGCCCAGCCCAAGCCGATGTCCCAGTCCCCGGCTCTACCCAACCCCCCCCGATCTCGCACAGCGCCGGGCAGGGGAGCCCCTCCACCCCCAGAGCCCACCAGGCCAGCGGTACCTGCCAGCGCCCGGGGCGGGCTGCAGCGGCGGGCAGCGCTCATGATCGCAGCGCTGCTCCCGCTGCCCTCTCCCCTCACCGCCTGGGCGCCGCCATCTTGCCCGCCATGACCTCTAAACGCCTTCCGGGTCGGTGCTTCCCGGGGCGGGGAAGGAGGGTGTCTGGGAGAGGCGAGCGCGGTTGCGGGCGAGACTGGCTTGTTCTGTTCCCCTTCCCCACGGGAGAGTCGTCACACGCGCCTTGTCAGGCTGCGGGGAGGTGCCTCTGGCCCCGCCGTTCCCGGGCCGAGCCCAGCAGCTCCTGCCCCCGCCCCGGGGGAGAGGCGCTTCACGGCCCCGGGCGGCTGGATTGTACATGGAGCCGGAGTCCGGCGAGGGATAGATGTGGTTGAGCGCTAGTCTAGCAGAGCAAGTACCAGAGCAGCTTCATCAGCTGTGAACCGATAATAACTCCCCAGGGGTAGAACCCCTCAGTGGGTGTAGGTCTTGGGGTCTAATAACAGTCAGAGGAGTTCAGCTGGGAGCTGGGGCCAGACCAGAGGCCTCGGACACCTTTTCCATGAAGAAGTGTCCCAGCGCCCTGCCTGGGACATCCCCGCAGCTGCTTGTTCAGGCACTGGTAGCTATTCCCTCCTTAGCACCCCTGGGCTCGTTTCCCTTACCAGTGACAGGCTGGACGTGGTGTCTGATGGAGAGCAAGAGGTGCCATGGAGCTCGTGGGGAGATGACCTAACAGTTGTGAAACAGCTAAGAGAGGTCCAATAAAAAATAAATTAATTCTTGAGCACATGGAGTCTCATTCCCAAAGGACCTGAGCTTTAGAGACCTGAATGCTTAGTAAAAAAAAATCAAATCTGTATTTTAGTTCCTAGAGTAATTTTTGAAATGGAAGTTTGATTTCTACCCCTTGGGTGAAGTTACAGCGTTACAGGAGGTCAGGTTGAAGAGCTGACCCAGCTCTCAGCTCAGCCTCCCCTCATACAAGTTCTAAAGTTGGCTGGATCCTTTGCTAAGCTGACTCAACTTGCAAACCTGAAAGGAAAAAAATCCTGATTTTGCTGTTTTAACTGTTCGAGCTCCCCCTTTGCAGGGTCTGATAGGTTGAAAGCTGATGCAAGGCACAGAGGAAGATGAACAAAAAGGGAAGGGAATGGTTAGGACTGCTCAAGCTGTAAAGCGTAATTGCACCCTCAGGCATCTTTAAAATGTTTTCTCTTAAGAGTTTAAGTTCAGGAGATGTGGGCTATAAGTCACTTAAATGCTTTTGAAAATCATTCTCAATATTTTAACATGGAAATCTTCCTCGGAACCATCTTCCTCCCAGGCTTTCATTTCTTTATAGTGCTTAAATTCATGCAAAAGTCATCTTAAATCATTATTAGGAAGATAAAATGAAAACACTCACCCTAATTCACCAAGAATATCCTACTTCGAAGCATTTATTTCCACTCTCTTTCTATTTGGGGAGCTGGGGAGAAATTAGGACTTCACATTTCTTACAGTTAATATCCTGTTTTACCCCGAGTCCTCATCACTGAGCATATATCACTTTGCAGTTCCTGTTTGTGTCTCTAGTTTTTGTGAATTCCACAGATCTGGCCTTAAATTTACACCTGCAGAAATAAAATAAACATCACATAGCAAACACACGCACAATGGTTACATAGAGGGCTGGAATGGTTGGTTGGTTTTAGGGCAGCTTTGGTCAGAGAGTAAAAGGTTGAGGTAGCCGAGTGTTCCGTGTCAGGGCTGAGATTTAAGGTTTAATGATTTTCATTGCCTTTCACTTGGGCAATAAATTGCACCCCTGGAGAGAGGGGGTAAAACACTACTTTTCTAATTAAGTAGAATGTTATCCACGGGCCTCAAGACTGAGCAATACCTCCTTGTGAAACAATAATGGTGATTTAGGGCACACAGAATGTCACATACCTGTTTGGGTTTAACCACTAAAGCTACTCCCAGAAAGAAAAAAGAACCTTAGCGTTTTTAGTGGACAGAAGTACCCAAAATGTCAGAGTTGTATTTCAGTCTGAAATAGCTCCACGGGATTTGGAGCTCATCACTGAAGGTTCAGGTCTGCAAAGTGCTGATTCTGCAAAGGCAGGCCCAGGAAATACCGACAGCTCCGGAGAGCACCTGGGGCAGTGGGGGCACAGCCCTTCCAGGGAGCTCTCAGCACCCTTCCTGCTCAGATCCCCCAAACTCCTTCATAAAAGTCCAGGTACCAATGTCACAGGACTACATGGAGGATGGCAGGAGAGGGCTCATCTCCTGTCACTGATCTCCAAGCACCATGGTGGGGCACAGATTCCTGAAGCATCTTGAACTTGCTGATTGCAAAGATGGGTAATTCCTCAGTATCTGTTGTTACTTCCCCATGGTTAAAAAGTAAACACTGCACTTCAGGGTGATGCAAGGGGCGTTTAACCACCCGACTCCCATTAATGTTAATTATAGAGCACATATTAACAGCATTATACGATCCTTTTTCCTATTAGCACTGTCATAAATCTGATTGGTGGAGCTTAATTAGATCTCAGCAGCAGAATGCAAGAGTTTGATACACGAAAGGGCAAATTTGTGGAGACAGCATACTATTATTATACTTTAATCTCAAAATCTCCTCTTACTCATAACACCAACAGGGCTTCTTGTAAGATTGATTTGTTGTCAGAAAATGATTTAAAGACCGACTGTAAAAATATTATATTTTCCTTGCTTCATAGAATGTGGCATTGATGTTAGAGCTCCA
Source organism: Megaceryle maxima (assembly GCA_024605025.1). Classification (NCBI taxonomy): domain Eukaryota; kingdom Metazoa; phylum Chordata; class Aves; order Coraciiformes; family Cerylidae; genus Megaceryle; species Megaceryle maxima. Next base: position 122,383 of record JANHGN010001952.1, read on the forward strand.
CAGAGACTTGATGTACTTTCAGATAGGGAACTCTAAAAACCAAGTGAAAAATAAATAAGATGGCATCCTGCTGTTATTGTGGTAACCTTTACAGATTGTTTCAGAGCTGTGACTCTTGTGTAGTTTAGTAACACACCATGGGGAAAGCTGGAGCTTAGGGCACTTCTGCCCCAGGCAGCTAAAGCCCAACTGTATTTGCTTTTTTATGTAACAGAAGAAACGGTGTTTTGGTGTTCCTGTCTTGGTTTCTCCACCACAAGGAAAAACTTTCCTGCAAGGGGGGCAGAGCCTGGACCAGGCTGCCCAGAGAGACTGTGGAGTCTCCTTCTCTGGAGAGATTCCAAACCCACCTGGGGTTTGGATGAGATGATCTCCAAGGGTCCCTTCCAACCCCCATCATTCTGTCATTCTGTGTCCAAAGTGAAGGGCACTAGGACATATGAGAAACACAGAAGTAACAGACAAGAAGAACTAAGAAAGTATTAAAAGCCTAAGCCTAACTGTAATGAGAGAAAGTTGATTGACTGCTTGAGGCATCTAGACCGAGCAAAAGATCTCTGCTTAACACTACAGTTACATCCTTGCTGAGATCAGGGCTCATCCCAGCTTCAGTGTCTGGGAAACTCCCAGTGATCCTGATAAGCAGTTAAGTAGTTCCTCGAGTCACTTGCAATGGTATGGCTTTGGGGCTTTCTCTGATTTTCTACAAATCACCATTTGTGGTGCACAAGCTTTATATTATGGCAAGGTTGAAGCACAGATATACTTTGATATTTTTACATAAATGCTTCAATACTTTTAAATAGAGAAGCCCCTCAATCAGGAGCAAAATGTACTGGTACCAACTGAGAGCCTGAAACACACCAATTCCATGTTACTAAAGACTTACCCTCAGCAAACAACTCCAAATGAAAAGTAGCAGGTAAAAAACAACAAACCCTACATCAAAAACCCCAAACCTTTCCCACCATCCCAATACCAGTGTTTTGAAGTAGTTAAAGCTTCTAAGAACAAGAGAAATAGTAGTGCTGGTAGACCAGGGCTCAGTAGCCTTTCAGAAGTGGTTTGCTGGGCTGATTGCTTTCCCAAAGCAGAGTTCAAATATACCATAAGAAATCAGAAGAAGCTAGAAACTGCTGCCTCTTCCCAGCTGTCAAAGGTGGCCTCGTGCTGACCCTGTGGAATAACATTTTTTGGCAAGCCCTGTGTTGCTCGCTCACCACCTGCGATGGACTGTGACCTACAATAGCTTACTTCAAGTTAAAAACCTTCCAGCCTTTCCTTAGGTAGAGCTTTGCTTAGCATCTGATATAAATTCAGCTGTGATCAGATTTGGAGTTGATGTCAAGTCTGGTGCAAACATGTAGACAATGGAAAGTAAACACCGAGGTGACTGGGGATGAACCGGGCGGTATGAGGGGGATCACCCCCATCAATGGCAAGCCCTGCCTTAAGGCAGCCACAGCCAGCCACACAGGTTCACAAAGGAGCTAGCTACACAACCACTGCAGTCCCCCATCGCATCAACTGTCCCTCAACTCACCCTGACGGTGCTGTTTCTGACAAGTAGTGATACCTCTTACCCCTTGAAGTTCTCAGCCAGAGTTGACAATAGCTATTTCCAGCAGCACTTTGCCCTGAAAACGACACTGAAGAAAAGGAACTGTGTCCTATGCTCTTTCAGCTGAGAATTGCTGCCTGAATATCTCCAGAGCCTTTTTTTTTTTTTTTTTTTCCTCATATCTCCTTTCAGAGGTCTTTCTTTTCCTGGAAAATCTATGTCAAATTCCCAAGCTGCCTAGGACTCAAAAGATCTAATAAAAATAAGATTTATTAAGAGCAGAGGGAGGAAATCAGATTAAAACTGAAGAAACAGCTTGCATAACTGATCTCCTATACTCAGCAACTGCTCAGGAAGTGCTCGGTACAGGCACATTAACTGTTTTGTGGAAGTGTGTCTCAGCCCGATAGCCAGAGAAGGCCGGCAGCAGTCTGAAGAGTGTGTTTTCTCTGCAGACATGGCCATTAGTTGCACAAAGCCCACCAGTGCTCATGCTCGTAGCTTCTCAGCACCAGATGCAAAGTTGTGTTTTGCTAGCCCACTATTAATTAATTTTGCCTCCTGCTCAAGGGAGGCAGAACTCCCCTGGCAGCAGCAGAGGGACCCCAAGTGACATTCTGCTCGGAGGGGCTTGAGGCATCACGACTATCCAAGCTCCACAGCCCAGTACCTCTCACCACAGCCACATCTGCCTACTACCAGCTCTCAGTGGGAGCAATATGTGCATGCTGTGAGACCTATAAGATCAAAGAATCACTGAATGTTGAGGGTAGGAAGGGACCTCTGGAGCTCATCTCATCCAACCCTCCTGCTCTAGCTGGGTCACCTAGAGGAGGAGGCCCAGGATCACATTGACCAGGCAGGTTTGGAATCTCTGAGAGCAGGAGACTCCACAGCCTCTCTGGGCAGCCTGGGCCAGGCTCTGCCACCCTCACAGAAAAGATTTTTTTCCTCCTGTTCAGATGGAGCCTCCTGGTTGCAGTTTGTGCCCATTTCCCCTTGACCTGTCACTGGACGCTGCTGTGAGTAAGACGGTTCTTTCTGCCTCTCCTCTCTGCCCCATCACTCTTTTCCACTCACCCTAAGGCCATGATTTGCTATTCCATGATTTGCTATCCTTATCACCCTACCCACCTCCCAGCTTCAGTTAAGTTTAAACTCCCCTTGCAGCACCAGTGCTGGCAGGACTCCTCTTCTGACTTGTTTTTCTTCCTCAGCAACGTTTTTACCCTGGTAGGCAGCAGCTCAGCCCCAGCAGTTCTCACGTTGAGATCCATGACAGGCAAGGCAGCACCCATCTTCTCTGTCCCTGTCTCCCACCCCTCTGCAGGGCCTGACTGTGATGGAGCCCCATGTACCAAGCTCCAGGAAACAGCTTTAGATTCCTCCTCCTTTCAGATGATGTCCAAATAGTCCTAATTCAGTTGCTGCTCCTGGAAAGCAATTCTCACTCTTTACTGTTCTCATCAGAATGCCTCTGTTCCTTGAAAGTAGATTTTGGACTGAGTAGCTCCACCAGCCCCCATTAACTTTGAACAGGCATCTTGCTGCTTCTCCATTGCTGAGTCCAAGCACAGCACTCCCCTTTCAATTCTGCTTCCACTGACATAGCTTCTGCATTTATGGTTTCTTCTGGTTTGTTTCACAGAAGACATCTCACAAATCCTAACAGCTTTCTCTAGGTATTTTTCGTACTCTTTCTCAAAAATGAAATGATGAGGGAGCAAATGCATTTTCTCCACTGTATTCATTGCAGACCCTATCCCCTGCTGCTTCTTGGATGCCATTTTTCTCCATGTTTGCTGCCACCCGGAACAGATGTACAGTGATGTTGTGGTCTTGGAGGGCTGGGAACAGGGATGGCCACCACAAGAGGAGCATGGGTTTGAGAAATGATCCGCAACATGACAGTGACTGTGAACCTTGTCCCTACCCCTACTTGACCCTGTGTGGCCTGATTTTCTTCCTTAACCAGTGGTGGAAGAACATTATTGTCCTAAGGCCCTTTGCCAGCACTCTAAGACTTCCTACCAGTGTATGTCCTGCAGGCATCTGCCCCAAGCCAGGAGAGGACAATTTGCACTTCTGCCCAACCCAGCTTCTGAGAAAGCAGCACCACCATGCCCAGGTATTTACAGATTATGCTTTATAATCATATGTCATTTACAAATTCTGGGCTTTTAGATAATTGAGCTGAACTTCAGAGAACCAGTTGTATTTCTGCACATCTATCCACTTCATCTTGAAACTTAAGCCCCAAACCAGCTCATACTGAAATCAATAAATGCTTCCAGTGGTTTCAATGGAAGCCGAATCAGACCTGCTGCTAATGCTCACTTATCCCTCATTACCAGTCTGCTGCCTCGCCAAGGTGAGAAAGCTCCTCACCTGACCCAGGGGAAGCCATCACAGAAGTCCCACTGGCAACCTCGTGCTTGCTCACACTTGGGTTTGCAGGAGATGTGTCCTCTCCTGTGGTTGCCATCGCTCCAGTGCCTGTAACATCAGCGCAGTTTGCTCAGCGCCCCGTGGTATTTGTCTCACAAATTTAACAGCTTTCCAGCAAATTTCCCGGTACATGTTACTTCCTCCTGCCCTGTAGTATTTCAAGCTTTTATGTAAGAAACATCAGTTGCTCCAAAGCAGAATTTCTTGGATTTGGCAAAAAGTGCCTTCTGGTGTCGTAGCAGCACCAACCATGTTAAGTACAAATGACTGACTTGCAAAGGTAACAACACTCCTGAGCTTTGCAGTGATGCTATTATATAACTGATCTAGGGATTTCATAAATTATTCTTTTTATAGTTCCAAGCAGTTCTGAGAACACCCAGAGTCAGTTTAAGGGAGGGCTTTAATGCCCACTTCTGTGCTGAAAGGACATGGGTTTATTTTGTGACCTGGTGGGTGTGGGAACAGCCATGCTCTGGCTGGCAGGACTTCTATCTTCTCCCCTGCCTACCTTATCCTCACCTCAAAAAAGTATGAGAGCAGTGAAAGCAGTTCTGGGTAGAAATAATGTAGCCTTTGGCAACTTCTCAACAGTGTGAGACTGAATGGCTTTATCCCCACCACTTCACCCATGCCTTGACCTACATGGCAGGTGGGCAAGCTAGTCCTCCTGCCTGGGGCTGCCATCTTCTCACATGACACCGGTTAAGTGAGATTTTATCTTGTTATTACTTGGATTGATCCCTAAGGAAAACCCATAGCACTGCAAGAAGTGGTCCTGGTGACTCAGATGCTGGCACTTTTCCTTCTGAGTCAATACAGAGCCCATGCCCAAGCATGGTACAGGGGCATGACGTGGCAGGAGGCTTTGGCTTTCAGGTGTGGAACATAAGTGGTTACAATCTCAATTATCATCTCATTGTCCTTAATACCTTCCCATCCTTGCTGGCTAGTTGCTGCCTGTTTGACCTCTGGATCCCCTGGGAAGCAGCACATCCTCACAATAAGTTTTTTACACCTACCTCAGCAGTGAGCACAGCCCTCCCTGTCTGGGAGATGGGAGGGCTTTTCTGGTTTCTCTCCTTCTCCTGAGTGTTAAGCTAGACAAGTCCCTCGTGGGAGAAGAGTGAGAAACTCCAATGTTCCCCCGCACTGTGAAGGGAGGAATGTTTTATATTTTCCTAATTTGTGCACGAAGCAATTTAGTTTGAGGAAACACCAGAGTTGGCAACAGGAGGTGCAGGAGAGACCCCTCAACCCTACCATTCTTGGCAGTAACCTATGTCCTTCCCCAGTGTCTTTCAGCCTGGGATGCTAGATGGCAAAAAGAAATTAATGCTTTGCTTGTGTTTCTAGTTGATCTTGTTCCCACCAAGTCCTCAGGAAGGTGAGAGCCCATGGTCTCAATGACACGTGGGGTGATGCTGAAGGAGTGCAGGTTGAGCAGCCCTGCTCCAGGGAGCAGAGCAATGCTGACCACCTTCACCATTGGCTTTGAGCCTCCATGGAAGAATGTCTCATGGAGATTTGGCAGACTGTGCAGAAACCTCTCAAGAGGGGAGGGGGCTTATGTACCAGACAAGTTATGTTATTCAAAGGCTGGTTGTTCTGGGTCCTGGCTGCTGCGGTGGGTCCTCGTCCTTCCCAAATTAGTGCTGATTCCAACTGGAGCAATGTTTCACCCCTGGTGTACATCATCCTGAAAGACAAACCAGGTCCAATGCAACCTCCTCAACTTAAACAAAGGGGGCTGAGGATGTCTTGATTATAGAAAAGAAGAATCTGTATTCTCCTTATTTATGGACATTTAGGGCAGTCAGAGCTATTACAAATCACACAGCCAAGCAGTCATTTTTTGAAGCTCTCGCATCCCAGATCAACTAACTATATTCACATTAGCCTCAGCTGTTGACAACCATAGCAAAGAACTTACAGAAAGGATAACATTTATGAACATATCAAAATGATTCATAATGGGCTATTAAAAATAGCAAGAGATGAAAGAGGCAGCACACAGATAAGCCATTCTGAGATCCTCAGTAATTCCAAACGCTGTTTTTAAAAGTCAAGTTTTAGCTATCACAGATCTGTCCCCACTGCTCTGCAGATAACAAGGTAGGCTGTTCTGAGCAGGGCGAGAGCTCGCTTCTACCTCAGGCTCTTTATTTCGCTCTGGCAGCTATCACATAGATATTGAAAAAAGCTCCATGTAACTCACACCCACCTTCCATCTCCTGCATGCTGCCGAAGAGACAAGCCTGAGCACATGCCAAATTCAGCCTTATTTTCCATGGGCTGGCTCTGCTCCGTGCTGCCATATTTAAGGGTTAATTCTGGCAAAACAGGGGAGCTGGTCAAGGAAAGCATGTGCACCCCCTGGGCAGCTTTCATAGTCTGTCAGGCACTTGTTAACACACTGACCCATTCATTTTTGTGATGAATTTGTGGCATGTTGGACAAGAGCCAGAGGCTGAGCTGGGAACAATATTTATTTATATCTACACACAATAATTCATGTCTGCCCAAATCATGGACTTTCCCTAATCCGCAGTATTTCAAAACATTTGCAGTTCTCTCGGCCGATTAACATTGGCTTTGCTTGGCCCGACCTAGTGGAAAGAAACATAAGACAGTGAATGCAGCTGCATGCTTTGATTCACTGATAGAGGCTTTCATTTCTGCCCCGGCTGTTCTATCAGCCCATAATGTAAAGATTCTTCTGAGGTGTAAAGAGCTGTGTTTGGTGCTGTGACAAGCGACAGGGGATGTCCAGTCCCTGTTCTGTGAAAGGGCTCTTCCCAGATACCCATCTGACCAAGGGGATGATGGTTTTGTGTGCCACCCAAAGAAAGAGTCTGCAAAAGTTGATTCTTGAGAGCTATTTCCTCAAAGTGAATCACTATCCACACTCTGGAAGGAGGGAGTTGTTAGAGCTTACATCATCAGCTTGACTGATTGCAAAGTTTTCATAGTAATGGTTTCCAGCCACTGTGTTAAGCTATGTGAAACGCAGTGTTTGGGTTCAGCTGAACTGCACAGCAGCATAGGAAGCTACTGAAGATAGCTCAGAAATATTCTTCACATCTTCTAAGAGAAGAGAGAGATAAAAAGAGAGAAAGAGAAGGAAAGCACGAGAGAAGGAAAGTGCGAGAAGGAGAGAGAGAGAGAGAGAGAGAAGGAGAAAAAAAAATCATAGTTTTTTTGAATAGGTTTGCAAAGAATATGGAGAAAAATGGAGCTTGGATGCAAATTGGTTTAGTGACAATTAAAGCTAAAATGAGACAAACGTCCTGAAAGCAGAACTGAATTTGGCTATGAACACAATATGATGCTGTGCCTGGAACGTGTGGAGAGATTTCTGATTGTGTAAGAAGAAAAACAACCCAGAGGTTGTTTTTCATCGCACATGCCCCTCAGAGCTGCCGAAGATCGGTGCCATCAACCCTGTCACACAGAGAGGGAAATGAAGCTGAGATTCAGTCAAAATACCATGAAAAAACCTCTGTGCTCTGTCCATTAGACTACCTGGTTTTAGGAACTAATAATTACAGGGTTGTCCTATCTGGACAACTGAGAAAGAGACAGGGAGGGGACAGCTGGTTTTCAGAGAGTGCCATCACTCAAGTAAGAACAGGAGCCACAGAGAGGAAGGTTTTTATAAAGGAAAAGCTATTTTCAACTTGCCTGGAGCAAATATGGAGTGAAATCAGCCTGGCCAGTATCACTTATTAACCAGCCCTACACTGCTTTGCCAAGGCACTGTTTGTTTTCAAAACAGGCCAACACAACTTATTTATGTGGTGGCATCCCAGGTCTTTTTGTTCACATATTCACCTCCAGGAGACCTTTGTAATTTTCCATGCAGTCTAAGCAGTTTGTCTTTGGAATTTCAAACCAGTTCTTTCTTATTTCTCAAAAAATGAGTGAGGTTTAAGTCTGATTTTGTTACACAGGGAAACTTAAAGGAGTTGTATCATTAACAGCAAATTTATCTGACCTGAATTTGGCTACTGCATAGCTTAAAACCCTTAAGGGACCTTCATTGCTACAGCATTAGGGAAGCTTTCTGAGCTTTTACAATCCTCGTAAATATTCTTTTCAGAACTATACTATAAATTAATCTTTTTGTCATAAACTTTCCCTTCCTAAATATAACAAAACAAAAACAAAAACAAAACAAAAAAAAAAAAACCAAAAAAAAAAAAAAAACACCAAAAAAAAAAAAACCCACAAAAAACCACAAACCACAAAAACAAAAGAAAACCAATCAAAACACCCTTGGGTTACTTCACTCTGTTTCATGACAGTGTTTTAAAATACAATTTAATACTCATGAAATGCACTGCAAGCCCAAGTTTGGTGTCTATGGGCTGTATCTGGGAGGGAATGTTCTGATTTTGGCCAGGGCTTTTTGTAATTTCTCCATTCTCACCACATATTACTCAAATTAAGCTCACCACATACGCCAGCCTAGATCAGGATCTCACGGCACTAGGTATTATATAAACACAGCACAAGATGCAGCCCAGGCCATAGATAAATAAAATCAAGCAGATAAAACCAAGGGACAAGGGCAACACTGTTATCACTGCTTTACAGATGGGGAGCAAGGACAGGAAGAAAAGAAGAAGTTCACATCACTCAGAGGGGGAAGGGGCGTCACAGAGGTGAGGAGCCTGAAGGAGGCCAGTCATCATCTCCATAATGAGGAAACAGTTGCCATTTCAGGGGGAAAGAGGAGACCCAGGCGTCTTCTATAAGAGAAACAAAGTACAAGAGCAAACATACCCCACCACAAAGGAGGGTCTCAGAGGCAAACCTTCTCTAGAGTTGTCTAGGCTTACCCCATACCTGGGCTTAAACTACAGCACTCATTCTATCACCCAATGACCCCTCCCCAGATGATAAAGGGGATTGGGAAAAGGATAGAAGACTCATGAGTTGAAGTAAGAACATATTTAATGAAGCAACAAAACTAATAATAATATATTAATACAAAGTATATTAAGTTATACTCAGCCCAGCAAGTGTACAGTAGTGACAATAAACAGGAAATTCATCCTTAGGAGCAGGTTGATAAACAAGCCCCTCAGGGATAGCAACCCTTAAGAGAATCAGGAGGAGAAGCATCAGCAGGAACACCCATCCTCAGCAAACTTCCCCCTTTATCACGAGTGTGCCATTCATGGTCTTGAATACACTTGTAGCCAGCTGGGGGCAGCTGCTCTGGCTTTTGCCCCTCTCATCTTAAGCTCCTGTTTGCCTCCAAGGTGGTAACGACCTGCAGACCATAGCTGGCCTAGGATACCATCCCAGTGAAACCAGGGCCAGGGTGCATCTTTGCTGGATGATGCAAACAGCATCACTGCCATGTACAAACATGGGTGCAAAGAATGCTCCAAAGAGGACATTGGGACAGGACAAGTCAACTGGGTAGGGAGGAGAAACCTTTCTGATTTGCCCTGTGAGGAGTTTGAACGCAGCTTTTTTTTTTTCAGTTCTTCACCTCCATCCTTGACACACATTTGTTATTATTTCTCTGTTGTAGACACTATGAGTAAAATCTAGCCAGCCAGGCATGCAGAGTTCTGTGTGATATTAAATATGTGTAACAGAAACTCCTTGTTTACCTCTGCAAAGTCCATGGGTCCAAGTACATTCATTCACAGTGTCTTTGTGGCATGTTGTGCCACTGATCTGGGTACCTGTCCCTGCCAAGGCTGGGCTTTGTGGCCAGAGGTCCATCCTCCCTTCCCCTGACAGGCACTGCCATGGATGTGGTCTGACACACGGGGGTCTGTGTGAGACACGTACAACCTCTCCACTGGCACAGGGCTCTGGTTTGCAGACTCTCACCCCAGCTGACACTCAGCTCCCAGGGTTTGGCCAGTGGCTCTGAGGCTTTTTCTCTACTGAAGAGGTGACTTGAGCCATCTGCTAAGAGCTGGGACGTGGTGTTCCCAGTGGCACAGCTGCTCTCTGAGCTGGGGCTGAGCACAGGAGGGAGGATCATGGGGCTCCACAGCTCGCTGGGTGCCACAGCTCGCTGGGCTCCTGCTTGGAAACTCCTATTAATTAATTGTCCATGCAGTACCTCTTTCCCTTATTTTTCTTGTTAACGACTGATTTTTAAAAAGGGAGTTCAGCAGCTCAGCCATTTCGGAGTCACCATTAATTTAATCTTCCTCCTTATTTATTGATGGAGCTACTTTCTCTCTTGCCTTTTGCATCCCTATGATATATTTCTAAAAGCCTTTCCAATGCCTCTGGGAGCAGTCGCTCATTCGGCTGCCCTTGCCATCTCCCTGAAAGCCTCCCCTCCTCAGGAAGACACGCACTTGCTTCTGCATCTGCTCCTCCTGCCTGCCAAAAATCTTTGTGCTCTTTCTGACTTTCTCCTTTCTCCGCCTTGTTTGCTCTTCTTCGATTGTTGCATTTTTCCTCTTTCCATGTGAAAACATCCTTAAAGATGGGACTGGGCTGGCACAAAGCGGTGTAGCCCCTTCCCCTGACAGGGGTTTGGGCTATCTGACAGCAGCTCTGTGTCTGTCCTGCTTCCTCCCAGACCATCACTTACTCTTCCATTTGTAAAGATCTTCCTTCTGAACACACTGTGTTCACCAGGCTTTCCAAACTACCTTGTCTGAAATGTAATCTTCCTACACCTGTATTGCAGTACTGTAATGGTTGCAGTCATTTAGTATTAATTAGCATGACTGTAATTTAGTTCAGTCCTTATGGACCTAGTGGTGGCCCAGTTCTGATGAGGATGGCACAGGCACAGCAAGAGTCCCCTGTCCCAAAGCATTTACACTCTACAGATGAGCCAGAAGGGAAATATCTTTTTCCCATTATACCAGGGAAATAAAGCAAAAAGAGATTTGCGGAGGAGTTCAAAATCACCTCTAATGTCTGAGCTCCCCCCACGCAGAGCCTAGTTCATGGCATTGCTTTGTTAATCCTCCTTAGGTGAGTTGTTCTGGGTCACAGAGGGACCGGTAGAGCCCTCCTGGCTACGCGCAGGTACAGCACGGCATGCTTTACCCTGATCTAGTTGGGAGGTGTCCCTGACCATGACAGGGAGGTTGGATTAGATGATCTCTAGGGTCCCTTCCAACCTAGGCCATTCTGTTCTGTTCTGTTCTCGGTGATTCCCGATGAGAGGACAAGGGGTAATGGGTGGAAGCTGAGGCATAGGAAGTTTCACATAAACATAATGAGAAATTTTTTCACTGTGAGGGTGACAGACACTGGAACAGGCTGCCCAGGGGGTTGTGGAGTCTCCCTCTCTGGAGATATTCAAAACCCGCCTGGATGCGTTCCTGTGTGATCTGGTACAGGTGATCCTGCTCTGGCAGGGGGGTTGGACTGGATGATCTTTCGAGGTCCCTTCTGGCCCCTGACATTCTGTGATTCTGTGATCCAGCCCTGTGTTTCCACCCTGTGAATTTCAGAAATGCCAGGAAGGCTTCTGTTTGCTTAAGTTTTAGATTTCTCCTCTGAATCCACTCCCCGTCCTGCTGAATTATTTTGTCCCTTCCTAAACAAATTGCCTTTCACCATGATGACCTTCAATTAGGGCAAGGTGTCCTGGGGCTTGCTCAGAAATCCCAGTAGCAAACTGATAGTTGCTGAACTCCTCTTTGCTGTGCAAAGATAAGCTGTAAGCTGGAGCGGTAGAATATTAACACCTGCTCCAGAAGGAACAGAAGGTTGTTTCTTAGCTGAGTGAAAATGGGTTCAAACATGTGGGTGTGTGACCAGATGGGCCGGGTGTGTTAGGAGCACACACTTGCTATAGAAACTCAAATATTTTCTTTAAGGAGCAGCAACTATTAATTAAAAAAAAAAAAAAAAAAGCCAACAGGTTATTGAATATAAACAGGAACAGAGAATGGTAAATAATGGTTCGGTACCTCCCAGCTGCAGGGAAGCACCTCAGCAATGCTCATGGTCTGTCATAGCATGTCCCCTGGTGAATGCCTTTGACCCAGAGTCAGGACTGGCAGACTGTATGTTTTTGGTGACATTTCTTCCACATGTTTGTGAAAGAGGTTTCCTCATGGTGGTGTTTCTATGGGGAGATAGATAAGGGGTCCAGGCTGTTGGCTGGAGAACTTCCCTGAGGCACAGCAGAGAAAGAGTGGTCCCTGTTCTCCCCATGAGACGAGGATGGATTCCACTTCCATACAAAGCATCAGGAAAGCTTCCATTTCATCCCAGTATGAAAGAAATCTAAATTAAGAAGCCTCAGTAAATGCTGGCAAAAACAACTGCTGCTTGCTTGCACCTCCAGGCACTTGCAGCCTCCCAATGTGACAAGGGGAGGATGTGGTTCTCTAACCTCCTCATGTGCAAGGAGGATTCATTTCCCTGTGGATGAATATAAGCAACTAATAGGGGCATAAAATGTCAGTGATTTTGTGCTGGGTCTCCATAGAGAAAATTAGAAGACCCTTTGCTGAAGTCAGTAGAGCTTCAGTGGGGAAAAGACATCAGAGTAAAGCCCATACTAGCCATTTCTACAGAGCAGAAGGTACATGACAGACTGCCCTGCAAACTCATCCTGTAATGCCTTAAAGTCAGGGCATCTGTTTCTACCTGCGTAAGGAAGATAAAGTAAAGCAGCCCCGTCTCCGAGCGGTGACCTAGTGCACTCTCTGCAGTACAGTCAGCGTCACAAAGGAAATTCAGGAAATCTAGCTGGAGCCATTTATTGATGGTTTATTGCATCGTTGAGGCTGGGCTGGAGCTATAAAAACAGGCAACTGCAGAGTTCATGGTGATGCACCTCGGGAAGCGTGTGATATTTGGCCTAGCTGAGCTCCTTTGACATCCTTTTGTTGCTCAACTCGCAAATCAGGCTGTGGATTTGGAAGCCTGACTTTAGACACTCGTGTTTAAAAAGACTGGCCTGGATTTCTACCAAAGGGAGCGGAAAAAGAAATTGTCTGCCCTGGAAAATAGCCAGTCTGAAACAATTTCCCCTAAAATTCTCACTACGGGTGATGAAAATCCACAGCAAAGGGAAAAAAAAAAACCAAAAACAAACCCAACATAAAACAGAAACAAGATGAATTAATGCTCTTTTAAAAAACTTTTTACAACTGATTTCTAATGAGGCATGGCCAATGTTGTTGACACGCAATTGGATCAGCTTCAACTCCTGGGACGACTGTTTGATGAATGGACAAATTCCAGGGCTGGAGACAAGCGCTGCCTTCCTCTCCCACAACTCAGCACTTCTCCCACAGACTACTTAAACCTCCACCAGAAATGACTCGACTCTATATTGGTAGTTTAATTAAAAGTTTCCATACACAGATTGCCTTTGCTCTTGCCAGCCTCTGAATGGGGAGATGAAATGCACAGCAACAGTGAAAGGCTTTGATCTGGTTTTCTGGGGAGAGCCGCTAACCTGCTCCAGTGGCGTTCACAACACACGACTGTGCCGTGACTGGCCTGGAAGACTGAGGCCAACGAAGAGGCTCTACCTACATAAAGCAGCTCTCTATAAGCCCAGCTGCAAATACATGTATTTATTTTTATCCTAAGATGTAGCAGCAAATGTAGAAACAAGAGTGGCATTACTGGCAGGAGCTGTTCTTTTTATTGAAGTCCTCTGGGGTTGCAGATCAGATGTCACATCTGCTTCTGGGGGGGAAATTCTGCAGGTTTGACCCATTCACGTGCCCATTTGCAAGGGGGACCTCAATTTCTTTCTAACACTGGAGCCTGGTGCTCCACATGTCCATACAGCTACAGGCAAGCACAGCTCTGGCTCTTAGGACTCAAAATCCAGCTGTTGGCTGGAAGTAACCAAAGCCTAAGTCTAGAGCTTGCTTTTCTGAGCCAATACACCAAAAATGTGGAGCTGTGTAATGTCTGTTCAGCTCCCTCTAGGAAAAAATAAAAAGCTCATTTTAGGCACTGCAACAAAAGCAAATGAAATGCAAATGTAGCTTCAAAGGAGTGTGGGAAACAGAGCTGGTTTACCAACTTCTCAAGGGTTTAGACTGCTCACAAGGACGTGGGTAGCCCCAGATCAGGTCTCCTCATCACCACATGACTCCCCTCCTAGGGCAGTCCCTACCTAGCAGGCTGCAGGGTCAGTTGCATCCTTTTAGCCCTTGTCTCAGTGACTAGATGTGTATTTTGCAATAAGTGGAACTGGTCCCACTGATGGGATGGATGGAGCTTGCCTGAGCATGCACTAATGGTCTTGTTGGAGTCTTTTTATGGAAGAAGAGGGTTTGAATCGTAATCAGGCAGCCATGGCAACTGAACTTGATCTCCCATGTTCCTGATCTGCTGAGAAATGGGAGATTCCTCGTCCTTTGTGAAGGTTTTAGGGCACATGATATTCTTTCTCTAAGCAGAAATGTTTGAGTCCTGGGGACACAGCTGAAGCTATGCAGCTTTTGTAGCCTTTTTTGGGTTTTTGTTTGGTTTTTTTTTTTTTTTAGAATTACCAGTGAACTAAAGAAAAGGTCAGTTATTCATGGCTCTCCACCTGGCCCAGGATTTCCCCCTTGTGTGGGAAGGGGGGAGAGGAGAGCCGTGGATCAGGGCTGGGGATGGGCAGTCCCAGTGATATGCAACAGAGCTGCATGGTCAATGGTTTGTCACCTGAGGCCAGAACAGTCAGCTGAGCCCTGGGTGACTGTGCATTGTCACAGGACCCACCACAGGCAACAACGAAGAAGACTCTTGAACCAAAAAGCTGTTGCCTCTCTGCTGCAAGCTCAGTGAGCCCAGGTGAGCACCATTCTTGCAGGTGCTCGCTCAGCTCTCTTGACACAGCCTGGGGAGGACAGGTGACCCATGGAGGGAGAGGTGGCCACGCCAGAGCTGGATGTGCCTGCATCAAGGAGGGCTCCTCTGCTGCCTTCAGCAGCCTGCTGCTCTCAGCAGTTTCTCTGCTCCAGGACTGTCTTTGCACGTTGGGATTTTTAGAACCATAATTTCCTACCGGAGCAGATGAAAATGTTGTATTTTGTTGAATTCAGACCACCAATGTTCCCCAACAGGCAGGGATCCACCTTACTTGGATCTTATGCTGTAGCAGAACCAGCAGAAATACAGTACGATCAAAAGCATGAAGGGGCAGTCCTGACTCTAGGGTAAGCCAGGGAGATGCTGGAAGGAAACTGGGGATTTGCCTTTGCCTTGTCCTACCTTCCTCCTCTGAACACTGGGAACAAACAGATGGATGCTTCAGAGTTTTGAATAACAGCAGCTTTGCCCCCATCCCAAATCAAGTGAAGCCAGTAGAATCATAGAATCATAGTTTGCATTGTAAGGGACCTTTCAAGCTCATCTAGTCTCACCCCCCTGCAGTGAGCAGGGACATCTGCAACTAGAGCAGGTTGCTCAGAGCCCCAAACAACCTCACCTGGAATGGTTCCAGGGATGGGGCATCGACCACCTCTCTGGGCAACCTGTGCCAGTGTTTCATCAAACTCAGTGTAAAACATTTCTTTATTCTCTCCAGTCTAAATCTCCCTCTTTTAGTTTAAAACCATGACCCCTTGTCCTGTCACAACAGGCCCTGGTTGTCCACCAGGCTCTCCTAGGTACAATTCTGGGTACAGACTCAGGCTGGGAGTGGCCACCAAGTGCTCTCTCTTCAAAGGCATCTGTGCCCACTGTGGCTGTGTCCTGGTACAAGGTGATTCCCTTGCAGACACAGGGCTCAGTGTGATCACTGGTGCTGAGCACAGAGGAACATCAGGCTGCTTGTTTTGGCCCATAAGTGGAGATTTAAGATTCTCATAGGCAGCCCTTTCTGAAACACTTGGTTATAGTCCATAGCACTATCAACCATGCACCTTTTACCAGCATTTAATTAATTTCAAAAAGTCATCTGGGTGGAAAAAAATTATATATATATAAACATGATATAAGGAGTGAGAACATTACAAATGAGAGCTGGGTCGAAATAAAACTTACTGCAGCGCTTAAAGACTATTCTAAATAGATTCACACAAAGCTTTGCTATTTCATAAAACATTAAAGGATTTAAATGACTTTAAATACAGCTGTAGAAATACAGGCTATATTTTATTAAAGGTGTCAGGTCTGTCTAATCTCTCCTGTGTAAGATGTTCATTTTGCAGCAGCAAAGGCACAGAGATCATTAAGTCCATCTCCAGTGCTAGTGAAGACAGCCTTTGCCAGCTTCCAAACCCTCTCCTCATTAATATTTTAACATTTGAGGTAAGGCTGAGAACTGTCCTTTGTCACAGGCACCGGAGAGATTAGAAGTAAATCTTTTCAAAAAGAACTGCCATATCCTGAGTATCCAGAGATTAGAATTTAAAATGGAACTAGTTCCAGTGCGAACTGGAGAGCACAAATAGCACTGAAGAGGGACACATCCACCAAACGCGTTCTCACCGCTGGTGAGGCTTGCAAAGAGGGGGGTGCCAGCCTGTAAATTTAGATTTGGGGTTTCTCGTGACTCTGAAGCCTCCCGGGCCAGACAGGACGCTGGGCTAGACAGATCCCAGTCTGACCCAACACAGTAACGCTTGCACTTTTGGAAACCAGCAAGGTAAAGCCCTGAGACAGGCATGCTACAGAGGAGCCCCAAGGACAGACTGGGAACAGTCGCCTTCTGTTAGGGATAAATCTGACCTGGTGCCCACAAAAAATAAACAGCGAAGCCTTCAGCTTTAAAGGCAGATGCAGAAGCACAAGGGACTTGTAGTGGAGAGTGAGGGTGTCAAAATAAGGGCGATATTTCAGAGGTAAAATGATAAAATCAGCACAGCAGGCCCTGGGAGCTGAAGGGGAACGAGCTCTCTTGGCATCGCTGGGATGTGATGAGGCATCAGAAGTGGCACAAAGGCCCAGGAGGGGAGAGGGAGGGAAGGTAGACAAGGTCCTTGTTCAAGTGCAGCTCCCAGAATGCTTGGGAGAGATTTGTGTCCAACAGTCCCTGTGCCTGTTCTGCAGGGACTGATGGTGACGTGCCATCACAGAGCTGTGGGAGCATCAGGGCACTATCGGTGCTGCTGTCACTCAACCGTGGGCATTGGCTCCTCCAAACAGCAGGGATAGGTCCCTTCTACCTCTTAATGCACCCTCTGGTTTATATTCTGAGGCTTTTCATGGGAAATGCACTGGTGGAATTAGCTACTTGATTAAGGCAACAGCAGACCTCAAAGAAAGCAACTGAGTGGGAAAACTAAAACTCAGTTGAGAAGGTCCATAAAGGACTAAACCAAGACTCTGCTGTCAGGATAACACAACATCAGGACTCGTGTCTGGCACTGCCACCCAAGCAGGAAGGATAAACTGGGGGCGAGGGAATGAAAAACAGGGAATAGAACAGAATAGAATGAATAGAAATCGGTCAGAATGGACCTACAATGATCATCTAGTCCAGCTCCCTGACCAATTCAGGGCAACCAAAAGTTAAAGCACATTATTAAGGGCATTCTCCAAATGCCTCTTAAACACTGACAGCCAGAGCACAAATGCAGGTAGGTGTCCCAGCTGCAATGTCACTGTTGTTACCAGAAGACCACACATCATCTCTAAGGTGTCATCATTACTGCACTGATGATGAGTGGGTCAAATAAGATGCCAAAATGGGACAGAAGGTGGCAAACCTGGGGAATGCTGAAAGATCACAGAGGATACCAGAAACTGCTACATCAGCACAATGCAGGACCCTCTTGAGAGACACCAAGGCACAGGAGGACAATTAGTGATTATACAGTGAAGGTTCTGCCACAGGGACAACATGGGGGAAAAAAAAAAGGACTTACATGGAAAGATGGAACTGCAGTGCTTGCATGTGTGGCTTTCTTAAAAAAAATAAACCCAGACCTGAAATGTTTTGGCACGTGATCTTGTAATGAATTTCCTCTCCACATGTTTAATCACCAAGTTCATTCGCTGTTTGTGGGCTGCAGTTAACGGGCAGGCTGCTGCTGGGGGGCTAGGCGAGGGGTGCTGCGGCACACGCATAGGAAGAGGAGAAAGAAAAAAAAAACAACGAACCCAAAGCAGACTAAAAAGCATTTGAGTGAAAGAAAATACGTAAATGGGAAAGTTGAGCAAGGGAGATGGATGCCATTCAGCAGGGCATGGGACCACTGCTGCGGGACTTGGAGAAGAAAGTTATATGGCCTTATTTTCCTCACCTAGCGGGTCAGCCTGTCAGATGAATCATTTTATACTGCCCTGAAGTGAATGGTATTGGCACTTGGCCACCAATTCAGTAGCAGCCTTGAACTCTGCTTTCTCTTCCACTTCAGGTGAAGCATATTTATTCTCAACTCACCACAGATTTGCAATTCAGTATTTATTTGTAGGATACCTGGTTCCTTCAGCAGCGATGTCGGGAGCACCGAAGGTTTGTTTTGGATCCCACGTTGATTGCAGAGGAAGAGTTGGTTGCGTCAGATTCCTTCTGGTCACATTTGCTATGGGGTATACACAAGAAGTGTCTGTTAGGAGTCAATGAAAATACCACTGAGGTTGCATTAACATACCTAATAGCTGTGTTAATAAATGTCATACAATAAAATAAGAAGGAATATTTTCAGCTAGGTCCAAAGCTATGTAAAAAATGCAGTTGATTAATGAAATCCATTTCTGACTGAATTGGACTTTTATAATCAACTGACAATCCATCTGTGTCCTATTCTTGCTGGACAAGTATTTGCAGCTCAGCTTTTTAGGATATATTTCACAAGATCCTCTATCTGGTCAGCCCTTTTCATAGATTGCTTGGCAGGAGATGCTGGAGGTCACTTGCAGTCTTTTGTCCCCTTTGAAGATTAGAGCAACAAAGTGAAGTCACCCAGCACCTGATGCTCACTCCACCCACGCTAGTAAATCGTATGAGCATCAGAAGCAATGCGCACTGTGCCAAAGTAAGAGGAGATACCTTTATCTTTTCACTACAAAGAAATAATATTTGCAGAATCACCCACAAAGTGCATTTGTTGCAATCTGACACTTTTAGCTGGAGATGCAGGAAACCGGAGCAGCTGCCCTGTGTAGCAGTACTGGGTCCCTTGCATGTCTGATGAACCCATCACAGTTCCCCTAGCAGGGGACAAGCAGGGACTGATCATCCCTACTGAAGGGGCTTGAGTCCTCCCTAACAAAAGAGCCTAAAAGCACACTTAGCATCATCCACACCCTAATTTTTTCTGGGTTTATATGAGAACGCTTCCCTGCCTGTGTCTTTTCACAGAATCACAGAATCACTATGGTTGGAAAAGACTTTTAAGATCGTCAAGTACAACCCTCAAAATTTTAAAGATTAAACCATTTTAAATGCCCAGGCTGGTTATCACGTTGTGGCATATTTCCAATCTGACAGCTATGATTTCATCCACCAACTTGAAAGAGTGTGACATTCTTTAGCATCCAATCATACTTACTGGAATTGCCAAGGTAGAGTAGGGGTGCTAGTAACAGCAAATGGACAGAAGGGCTTGGATTTGGAAAAAAACCCCAACCTGTTAATCAATTCTAACAGACGTTATCCATTGAAAATAGGTTTATGTGCCTCTTAGCAAGTTCCAGTTTGAATTATGTCAACATATATTTGGGATTCTGCAGTGATCTCTGTTCATAAGGTTAAGTTGAATGGTATAACCTGTCCAGTGATAGAAGAATTATGCAGATTGTAATGTCCTTCAGGCAGCGGATGGTGTGTGGAGGAGCTCATTCAGTGCTCGTGTTAAATTTCCATGTGTTGGCCAGATGCTTTTATTGGAGCACCAGTGAATTGGTGCTGCTGTGATCTGCTAATTGTTTTGACACCATGGGAGTTGGAAAGTGCTGGTGAACACTTGGCTAGACCGAAATGTGTGTTTTAGTTAAATGACCCCAGGGATGATCAGAGTCAATTTTCCTGCTTATGTCTGCTGCCCTGGTGCTTGAGGTGGTTCTGGTCAGTGCTATCGAAAACAAGCGAGTATTTAGCTAGTTCTTTTTGCGTAGCACATGAAGAATAGAACTGTCTGTTCAAAGCCAAAGCTCAGCTCAAGTAGCCACTTAAGCACATGCCCTAATCAGGACAGCACTTGAGTTTATACACGCTTATCTGTAAGCACGTGCTTGAGTTTCACTAGTCTGTGTGGGGTTCACACCCAGGTCTAAGCATCAGCACATACTGAAGTGCCTTTCCAAGATGTTTTCCAGAACCACGACCTAAGTGAGAAAAATGAGTGTGTCACATTCAACCACATTTGAATATATTGCTGCAGCTTTTGCAACAGTGAGGAAATCCTGACAAACTTTGTTTCCCTTCAGGTCTGATAAATTATTTTCCACTTATCCCCCTGCTCTCGCCACAGTTACCCAAGGAAGCAGAGGACTTCTGCTGTGGAAGACAACCTCTGTTCTCTGCTCATTCAGGTGCAGGTTGAAGGACAGAAGAATGTTGGCTCTTGAAAAGAATTTGTTTCAGATTCATCCATTAAAATCAGTGTGTTGATTCTTTCACAGTTGACTTGTAATGACTCCCAGGAGTTTCTCTCCCAGAAGTGAGGTCAAACATATTGACTTTTCTTTCTTTCCTCTCAGCTTTTCAACACTGAACAGATGATTGTTTTGATAATCAAACTTTCACAAATCCAAGGCACAGTGGTCATAAGGAAGGACTCTGTCTTTAGAAGCAAGTATCCCCTCTTGAGGAACTTGAAGATTTTTGGGAAGTTAGTGTCCTTCACAAGCAGAAAAGTTGTTAATTAGAGATATTTTGAGTTTAAAGACAAAAGTGGTGAATTAATGAAATTACCCTACCTAATGTGTTACCCTCTTTTGACTCTTGCTGGGCTACTTGTTGCAGTAGTCAGTCATGCTGTTTCTTACACTGGCTAAGGATGACATAGAGGAATTAGCACATGGAGAAATCTTCCACAAGATCAAAGCAATGAACTGCCCAGGATTCAAATCAAGGGTGGGGGGAATTAACAACAGGATTTAGAAGGGATATAGTTTCTTACAGTAGCTACATATATGTCAGCAAATTCCAGAAGTGAATCAAAAGATCTTCCCTTCAGTTGCAGCTGTGAAACACCTGGATCCAGCCATTCAGGCAGAATCCACCCTTTCATTTTCATAGGACACAGTGTTGTTTTGCACTAAAGATGAAGTGAAATATGTCCTCCTTCTGGTCTTGCCTTTGTTACTCCACATTGGCAGAGTGAAGTTGGGGTCAGCCTGGCACAGGCAAGTGCTTAGGTACCATGGCTTTGCACTGAGAGTCCACAGAAACCACACACACTGGGAAACCGGTCCTCCCATCCTGCCTTGAAAAGTCAGTGCAGCTCTTGGTGGTCTTATTTCCAGTCTACAAGCCTTGGGAGTTTTCCATATCTGTGTGATGAATTTGAAAGTCCTGGTCACAGCCCAGACCCTCCCCATGTACTTGTATCATTCTCTATTGCTGCCTGAAGCCCTCAGTTGTCCCTGGGAGGGCTCAGCTGGGATAGGGAGCAAAGCAAGTCCTTCAGCCACTCTTGGTCACAGATACCCCCCTTTTAAGTGCCAAGATATAAACACCTTCCTACCTCTGCCAGGCAGTTCAGCAGCTGCAGGCAGGACTCACCACATATTAGCACAGCCACCTTGGGATGGGTTGTCCCATTTGCACCACGCCAGCTCAGTCTCCTCCACTTCTCTCTCTCTCCTAATACACAGCAAATTAGCACGAGACCTCACTACATCTCACTGGGATGTCTAGTTCTCACCCCTTCTTTCCTGATAGCCACACTTCAGCCACCCACCAGCCAAAGCTGTGTCTCAAGAGTCCTGCAAGCCAGCAAATCTCCACTTCTCCTGGAGGGCTGCCTCCACCTGCAGACATTTCACCTTTTATAACCCCATCCGTCATGGTAATTAGGCCTTTCAAGTGAGGGTTGCCTGACCAATATGATTTGTTTCAACCTCTCCATCCTGGTAGCAGTGCAAAGTCTACTCAACCACAGTTAACCAAATGCATTTACAGATACTCTCCTTAGATGGCCTGAAAGTTGAAGCTAAACAAATGTAGACTAAAACCAAGATGCTTTTCAAAAATTTATTTTTTGCAGTGACCATAATTAATCACTGGAAGAATCTGCAAAAGAGATTTTTCCATCACTGGAAGTATTGAGGTCAGGATGAGATGCTTTTCCATGCTGTGGTTCAAACGGAAATGAGTCCAGAGAAATCCTACAGCCTACATATATAAGACTGGATGATCATAATGAGTCTTCAATGTTTATGAGAACACATCTGTATGTGGACCTTGAGGAGGATGTACCAAAGTCATCCCAGATTGGAAACCAGAAGATGTGAGATGAAGCTGTGAGAGGCTCCCAGAGGCAGGGAGTCCGGGATAGACATAGCAGAACACCTCTGACCTCTTCTTCAGCACGTAGACCCTTAACAGTCAATAAGGGTATCTCCAGACCCTTGGGACCAGATGGATTCCTGGACATGCCACATGCCAGCAGTGGTGATGCTAATTAGAGTTTTAAATAGGCTAATAAGCTCATCATTCTTAGGCCTATCTGTCATTAGTATTTACAGATTTACTTCATCTCTTTCTTTTCAGAAGGTTAAAGAGGAAAAGCATTTTCTTCCCAGGCCCAAGTGGATCTCCTATCTCCATCTTGCTCTCCTTCACACATACCCACAGTACTTGGGCTTCTAGTCCCTAATTTCATCAGGAACCAGTGAAAGCCAGATGTTATTGCCTGTGACCGGGAAGAATTGATGCAGACAGCTGTGGGATGCGATGACTCAGTGGCTGGTTTACCAGCAGTTTCAGTAAACATGTGTTTACAGACACCCCTTTCAACGCGACCAGCTGCTGTGGGTTTTCTTGGCATGATGGAAGGTGACACTGAATGAAAGAGTCTCAGTCACAGAGGAAAAGATCCAAGATCTCTTCTGATGCAGGGACAGATTAAAAGAAAGTATCCACATTGTCCGAGCAGGATATCCTTTATGGGGAGAGCAAGCTGCTAGAAATGAATGAGGACACCTTGTTCTGAATGAATCAGGCCTCTGTTTTCACTTTGCTTCCTCCATGCTCCAGCCCTGTGGAAACATTTTTCCTTAAAGACCTCTTGACATTGTCACTAGCTTTGCAGATTGCTCGTCTTTTGTACACAAGAAAAGTCACTTTTGGAGGAGTGGTTAGGTGAAAGAAGATAGAGTTTTCTACACCAAGGGATAACTTCTCATAAATCTGATGGAGCACATTCATTTGTCTTGCAAGCCTACCTCGAGCACCCAGTATCTCTGCCCATCAAGGTCACATCTGTTTAAATGTGCACAGGGAGGCTGCGCCAGCCACTCAGGAAACATTGATTTGTGATCCCGTATTGCAACAGCCTGAGCAATTAGTATGATCAAAACATCCCATTTCATGTCATTATAGTAGACCTGAGTATTTATTTTCATTTTTTAGGACTTAAAAGATGAAAGGGGCAACAGTGGCTCTAGAGTACAGCTGCAGGTAGGACAACCCTCTCTTGTCTCAGCACCTATACGCCTGAAAATGGAGCATCTGATATCCTGTGGCAGGAGCTGATGGATATTGCAGTAAAGTCTTGAGGTCTCTATTGTTAGTTTCCAAGTAAAATGGAGATGAAATGGGTCAAGGCTTCAGGACAGAGGCTCTTGTATGGACCAAGGAGATAGAAACACAACACCATGAAACCTGGGTATGGTTAGGATTCTGATCACCTTCTGTCTGACAATTTTCCCATTTTTTTCAAACTGGAGGAGCTGTTAACCCAAGAAAAGATCTGTCTCTGAGATAATAAACAGTCTTCTCAGCCCCTTCACTCTCCTGCAGGACTGCAAGGAAAGCCATCCTTCCTCTTGGATACCTGCACAGATCAACTTCTATCTTTTCCAGTTGTGCCCAGTGAAAAATGCTCTTGGCACACTAACTCCAATAAACTTAACCCTTTGGTATTCCTATTCCAAGTATCATTCTGATCCTTTGAATGGTTCAGCACCTCCTTTCATCCTCATGGCTTGTCTGGCCAGTCCTTCTCCAAGGGAAGCAATATGAGTGAAATATGGAAGCAGACGGAGAGGAAGTGTAGTTAGCATTCATTCATTGCTTATGTACAGGCTGTCAGAACTAATGAAATTTTATGACAGACGGGCAGCGATCAGCTTCTTGGTGTTATTTATCTTCCTTGCTCCTGGCTCTACATCCCAGGTAATTCTTCACTCGTCTTTAAAAATGCCAAAATGACTAAGCACAGGACCCACCTATCCAGAAAACCAGCAAATTGTGTCAATGCACAGACACAATTAATAATCACCTGGCTCAAGTGATGACTGACTGCCAGGCAAAATATTCTCCCTCTCTCTCATCGATTTCCCCCACACCACTTCCTCCCTCCCAGTGAGCTTCCAAAAACTTCAAGAACATCCATTATGGACCGATTTTCCCCTCCCCCTTCTGCCATCTCTCCTCAAACTACAACAGATGTTTGTAAAGACATTCCTGGGGCTGAAGGCACTTTGTGGATGGCGCTGTGGGCACAGCCTGCCTTACACGGCCCCCAATTTGCATCATTTATCCACTAAGGTGCCAGCTAGGCTTGACAGATTCATTTGTAAGAGCTTTGTAGTAGATGATTCAAACTGATGCAAAACATCTGAGTGAAGCTGGCTTCATTTGCCACCTGTTAATGGCAGGAGGGGGAGGGAAATGTAATTCTGTGCCTTCATAGAAAGTGCCTCATCTGGTGAAATGCAGTTGCCTGTGCGTGGGGTGCTCGGTAGGAAATGAACATGAGGAGAAATGGAGGCACCCAAAAATAAGCACTTTTGTCTCCAAGTGGAAGGATGCACCTTTTTGTCACAGCAATACTTTGTGCATGCAGGACAATTAGCTTCCTTCTAGGGGTATTTCCTGTGGTGGGGTCTTCCAGTGCATTCAACGCTCTATTGCATTTCCTTACATCACTTGACAAATACTTTCAGTTGGCACCATATAAACTAATGCTGATTCTCTGTAAAATTCTTCCTTACAATATCATCTTTAGGCTTCAGAGTTTAAATGAACAAGGCATTCAACTTTCCCATGAGCTGTGGGTCCAGGCTGTGGGGAGGCTTGGGTGAGCAGTTCTGCATTTGTTATAGCTGGGTCATATCTAGCCAGAACCACTAGGGCCAGAGAGCCAAAGTCTTTATTTTACTCCAAGTGGGTATTTCAGCCACTGACTGTGGACCACATATTCAAAATCAGCCTTATTTAGTCACAAACAGTGAAGAAAGTTATGGTAAGAAAGCAGAAATGTACTTCTATTTGTAGCTTCTGTAGACGTTTGCTGCTGCTCTGTTTTTTTCTGTAAAAGGGATTATGATGCTGTGAATGTGCACATGGGTGAAAGAAAATAACCCAAACAGCTGCCTCCACTTAACCACCAGACTTTTCAGAGGATTTTTGGGAAGGGTAAGAATCTGGGACTTTAGAAACCAAGACAGCCTGCTTTGAGGTAGCTATGAAAGAGAAAGGAAAAAAAACCCCTCAAAACACTCTCCTAAGGAAAGGTGTGAACTCTGTAGATCATACACAGACAGGAAGAGCTATAAGGAAATATGTGCAGTATAATGAGATACTGAAAAAACAAGTCTGCCTCTGCCTTTCATGGGGTCATTCCTGAAAAGCAGTCTCTGTGCTCCTAACAGACAGTTAAATGAGAGAGATCAGAATAAAATGTTAAGCAAGAGGGGTAAATCTCAGTCTTCACATCTCGTCTCCTCTGAATTGAGGTTGTCTGCCTATCAGCCAAAACTCTGGATGAGGCGTGCTGTAGGACCACCTCCTCCTACAGGACAGGGTATAGGTTCCCCCTCCACATGTTTTTCCTCTCCTTTTTCAAAACCTTCACTGTCTGCTGTGGTTTATTTCCATTTTTCCATTTTTCCTGTGGTTTTTGGATCAGGGCAATAACCTGCTGAAAGGATGCAAATCAAGAGCCTTGTTCCAGGAAAGCCTTATCTTTAAGGGCTTTTTTTCAATTAACTTTAACTTAGAAACAAAGTAACAGACTTAATTGTGACTCATGGCTCCTTTTGAGCTCTCCACCAATGACGTACAGGTGAGGCAGACATGCTGTGCTCTCCATGAATAATCAAATGGTGTAATCGCCAAAGTCAAACACTAACAGGGCTATGGAGTCACAACAGCACCTCTGTCATAGTCTAAATGAGATTTCTTCCATGGCCTCTACCTCTTTAGAGACCATTGCACTTCTTTTTCTCAATATTTGTGCTGCCAAAAAGGGGAGATCTGAGCACTCCAGGTTGCCTCCCCACAATGCAGTGACTGAGGCACTCCATTACCAGTTCCCCTATCCCATTTTGCCCTGCCAAGCACTGGGCTGTGGCAAAAAGTCACCAGCCCTGGAGTTAAGCTGCCTGAGCATCTCCTTTGTTTGAAATTCTGCTTCCTGGGACTTGGATGACTGACAGGCTGACCTGCGG
The DNA here is from genome assembly GCA_024605025.1 of Megaceryle maxima. Classification (NCBI taxonomy): domain Eukaryota; kingdom Metazoa; phylum Chordata; class Aves; order Coraciiformes; family Cerylidae; genus Megaceryle; species Megaceryle maxima. The sequence goes on from JANHGN010001952.1 coordinate 148,871, forward strand.
GGAAGGAGGGCTGGAGAAGTGAAAATCCCCAGAAAAAGGACACTTTTATCCCTTCCTCCCTTTAGATCTGTGGATGATGGATCTCATGGCTTCAGTCTCACGATTATTATGTTCTCTTAGGAACAAGCTGCTTTTCTAAACTAGGTCCTGTTGCAGTGAACTGAAACCAGGAGAGGCAAGTTCCTGACCTTGCTCTGGTACTGGATGATCTGGGGGAGCCTCAGTCTGCTGGGCAGCCTTCTGAGAGTCAAACACCATGGCTTGTTTGCTTGGTTGTCAGTGTGCTCATGGGGTTTGTGCCTTTTGTTCTCAAGAAGAAGACGCTCAGACACAGCGTCACTGCTCAGTCACCTGAGGGGTTTGTAGCTGGCCAGAAGGCTGCAAACTGCTTCCCCTCGTCTACAAGGGGTTACTCCAATACCTCCTGAGCTAAAGTAGCACCTCAGATGGGGAAAATTTCAAACCCCTTTCAGCAGGTTGAAGAAAGCAGGAGCCCCCTTCAGAGCTGTCCTGCCTGGAGTCTTCTGCTCAGTAAAAGAAAATGGAAAATCAGGGAAACCTTCTGAGAATGGGAGATTTCTGCCCCTTCTTTCAGCCAGCTTATGTCCTTCAGAGACAACCAGAACTCTTCCTTTGCTTGTGACCGAGTTGCTGCCTCCCATCCGAATTTCTAGGGGAAGATGTGGTAGTGCTGCAGCATTTACCAGATCCCAGGGACACAGCAGAAGGGAAAGCCACACTAAGAGTAGGCAAAATCTAGCCTGTACTCCTCCATCACCAAAGTGCTCTGCGGGGCAGTGTGGGGAACATGCGGGACCAGCCTCAGCACTCAAGAGGATCCTCAGGAGCAGGACATCTCACAGTTCACCCAACCTGAGCAGGAGTTATCCTTTCAGACAGGGATGATGAAATCTCTGAGGAAACTGGTACTGGCTCCCACTTGAAGATCTAATCTAATGAGCAGCCTCCAATTGACTGCAATGGGTCTGGACTCTATCATAAGCAAGAAATCTGGGTCTGGATCTAATATATGTCTTCAGTGCTTTTTATTTTGAAGTCTGTTTCAAGGAGACACAAGTGGCTGAGAAAGACAGTTTGCCCTATATTTAAGAGCAGTTTGTCTGAATCTTCACAGTGTGAACATTCAACCAAGGCGCTTCACCTCTGTGCAGCCCCAGCCCCATCACACCCCACTGCCTCTATGTTCATTGGCAGAGCTGTGCTCATTCCTAAAATCACTGGTCCCAGTAAGGAAAACAGCCAAAACACCAGATGCCCATCCTGCTGCCAGCATTCCCTGCCCTTTCCTGGCTTGGCAGCACCCACAGCACCCTGTTTCACTGCCAGCCCCCCGATCACACCACTGTCATGGACAGAGTTAATCCCAGGAGGACACAAGGATGGCCAAGACACCCAGCTTGAAGGTTGTGTTTGGGGAGGAAGGACTTTTGTGACTCAACCTAATTGGCCACGTGGACTAAACAGCAGATCCTGGCTGCCTGCACTTAGGAGGTTTAATTTTCTAATTGAAATTTCATGGAAGAGCTGTACCTTTCTGATTAGTCGCCCCAGCATGAACATTCTCTCATAACACAGACATCTGCCCTCCGGACTAACCTTTCTAGAAGCCGCATCAACAAAGTAATGCTAATAAAAATATCCATCTGTGCTTAAAGATAAACAAAGCATTAATACACCAAACTGTGGCTTAGATTATATTAGAGTCAGCTTTAATGATATTACACATCTGTTAGGATGTCTTTCCCACCCGGGCCATCTCTCTCTTGCTTTTTTAAATATCTTTGTATGAAAAAATGTGAGAGAGTTTCCCTGGGAGCCCTTTGTGTGCGTCACACTTGCAACTGGCCCTGCTCCGAAAGCCCCTTTCCCTGAGACACCCTGCTGGGACAGGGCTTGGGGATTAGAGGCTGTAACCTAAACATTATTGTACTTTAAAGTAAATGTTCCCCAGTGCTCTCTACTTGGGTTTCAGAGCCTCTTCAAAGGGCTGTTTTCCTCCTTTCCTTGGCAGCAGGGGAAAAAATATTTTAAACCCCAGAAACCAGACGCTTTGCTGAGCGCCTGCAGAAGTGTGTGTGTGTGTGCACCCGGGTGTAGCCAGGAAAGACACAGCATCCTAATCTCCCCTGGCATGGACAGGCTTTTCAGCCTAGAGATGCTAACTCTGGGGTTTTGTTCCTGTGAGATCTCCATGCATAGTAATTGGGAGATAGGAAGGGGACACACTTCAGATTTGCCCTTGTTTTTTTGTAAGAGCCTCCACCCCGCCCAAAAAAAGGAGGAAAACTGATTTAACGTCATTTTATCTTAAGAGAAACAATAAATCTGTGTCTCCCAGAGGTTCTTCTAGAAGGGTGGTCTTATTCTGTTATCCATGCACAGCAAAGCTGTCTAGAAATTGAAGGCTGGAATTCACAGGATCGGGGTGTAATTCTGCCTTTCCCCTTTCCTGTGCCTCCTGTCCACATGTGTGTAAAATGGGAATAGCAGTCACTGCCCGTCCTCCAACCCAAAGGGAAGCTTAGCTGATGAACGATGAGTATTTCCACCCTGCCAAGCTTTTAGAGCTGGAGTTTTAAAAGCAACCCAGAAGTATCTCTATCCTCATTGCTGGCTCTTTGGAGTAACAGCTGCTTATTCATTGTCAGAAACCCGAGTGATAATTACAGACAAATATCAGATAGAGCCCACTAAGGGGTGAGGACACACTGAACTGTAACAGGTTGCTCTGTGCCAGTCCTGGCAGAGGATGTGTCACTGTCCCTAGCAAGGAGGCTTCTCCTGACAGCCTCAGGCACAGGCATTGCCTTGGTGGTGTATCCCAGCAGCACCAAAGGCTTTGGGGCATTTCTCCTCTACATCCCACACTGTGCAGTAGTGGCCAGTGATGATGTCTTGCTCCCCAATACCTTTGAGCTACATCCTCTGCATCATCTGAAAAAGTTTCCTCTTTCAAGTTCGTTTTCATGAGCTCCACATGCAGCAGCCAAGAGCAGGAGCACATCCCTGCCTGGACCAGCAAACCGCTCACTCTGGACCAGAAAGAGCACAGGTCAGCCTGGAGGTGGTTTGGGGAGTGGGCTCATGCATGAACTGAGCTGGCTCAGCAGCCCATCTTCAGCACCTCACTCCTCCTTCCACACAGCACAGCCTGGACACTGAGGCAGCGGGATTTGGGGACAAAGTCTGGCTAAGACACAACTACTGCTACTTCTTCTCACCCCACCTTCCTTCACCAATCACACAACAAATGCATCTTAAAATGACCAGCAATGCTCCTCTGGACATTTTCTTATGTTTCCTCCTTCCACCAAAGAATTGCTAAATCACAAAGATCTGACTCCTAGAGGTGAAAGATTCATAAAAAGCAGCACACTGAGGGCTCCTTTGCTTCCACTGGATGTATTCATTTGTATTACAGGAGCACCTCGAGGTCCCTGCCACGCTTGGGTCCCACCATACTACAGGCTGCACAAACACTCAGAAGCAGTGTACCCTTCCAGGAGAAGTCAGAAGCTTGAGCACTCTGTCTCAGAGCTCACAAATATTCAGGTGCCTTTATTTTCACCACCACCCACTTGGGATACTAATGAGCACAGCAGAGCTAGGGCTCACCTCAAAGTTCTTAAACCCGAGCTAAACTAATTGCAGAATAGGGAAAAGTGGCACAGAAAAGGGAAATAACCTGAAACAACCAGGAATTGCAACAAATCAAATACACTTTGGAGACACCCCAGTGTCTCACGTGTTTGCCTGGTTTACCTGCCAGCAAAGGAATGTTGTATGAGCTCAACTTGGGGTGCTGAGATTTTATCCCTATCTGTTACCGCTCTGTATTAGACCAAACGCAGACATTGAGATACCCAAGGAGTTCAAGAGGTTCTTAGAATGACTCCTGAAGTATCTACGTGCTCTACAGGAGGCAAGAGAGAGGAAGGAGCAAAATCTGTTTCTGCAGCGTTCCTGTTCACACAATACATGGTGTTGCTTTCCCATCTGGAGAGACACCACTCACGTATTTCATTTTGAGTGTGACCCAGGGTGTAATGCCACAGCAGCTCAAAGGCTGCTTTCAGAGGAGCACTCCAGAGGGGAGAAGGCATCTCACAGGAAGCAGCAGATTGGAAAACCAGAGCATCCTCGTTAAAAAACCCCTGAAAAACAGAACACTGGTTTCCATGACAGAAAATTATATTCCTCTCGCGGAGCATCATTAGTAGAGGAAATAGAGATCCTTTTGCAACATGAGGCTCACTGAAGATTTTCAAAGAATATATACAAAGTCACCAATAGATTTGTACCAGCTGCCAATAGGAGAGTGTGGCATTGCTATGAGAAGCCTGATGCCCCTGCTGTGGCACAATGCTGAGGGTCATGGGGCTGAAGGAAGCCACCAAAATCCCTCATGCCACCTTGGCAAGACTTCATTACACCTGCGGGCACCATGGAAGGAAAAGAGTTACGACAGAGCTGGAAGGGAAAGCATAGCCTAAAAGTAGCTTGTGCATCGTGGTTCTGTCAGGCTCATCTAGCTCACCCTCACACAGGAGAGCAGCCGTACCTGGACCTGCGTCACCCGTAGGTAGCACGAGGCCCAGCTCCCACCTCTGCAGCTCAGCCCGTCTCACGATAGATTGTTTAACGGGGAAGATTTTTAAAAGCTAGGTTTCTTCAAAGGATTAATTTGTCTTTTGATGCGGTGAACACTCTGACAAATGCTGCTTTCCCTATCACATTCAAACACACACCATTTTAGAAGTTAATAAACCCATTTACTGCCAAATAACTGGTTGGGGTTTTTTTTCTTTCCAATTTCACTCCGTCAGGATGATAAGAGGTTTAATGTCTTTGTGGCATCTCCTTCTTCTTTCAGTAGCTAAATCAGGTGTAACTATCACTGCCGAGAGCAGCACTTTTTTCCCTGTTACACAACCATTATTCCTGTGTCCTCGACATCATCTCCTCCCCAGGTCCTGCTGATGACAACAAACCCCTTGCAGTTAATATGCGTGATCTGAAGGGTGATATTTCCAACTGCCATAGCCTCTATGAGCTGAGAGGACAGTCCAAGCCACGAGAGCTTGTTTCTCCTGTTGCAGGGTGCAGTATCCTCAGGTGGCGAGGACCACATGCCATGGGGACCACTCTCCTGCTCCCTAAAATGTGGTGGAGTTTTGGAAGAACACTTCAGCTTAAGGAATCTGCTGTCTTCTCCTAGCACCATAAATAAGAGCGGGCCAGGATTTATACCCCGTGGGACATTTCATCTTGTCACATACAGCAGGAGAGGTTCTGTTGACTTAGAATCATAGAATGGTAGGGGTTGGAAGGGACCTCTGGATATCATCAAGTCCAACCCCCTTGTCAACCTTGGACACTTCTGCACCACTGGCAGTGGTGGAGGAGCAGCACCCAAGGGGTGCCATTTCCATGATGGATTTCATTCTTCAGGAAAGAAAACCACACAGCTGGTAGAAAACAGCTATGGCAATACCATGGGTGCTACGTATGCTTGTCTTACACCACATTGATACCAGCTCTGTTCTGCGAGAAGACTTGGATCTGCAAAGCACAAGGTGAACCATCTGATTTGGAGTAAGAGGATTTGTTTTGGGGTTTTTTTCAGGCTTCAAAGGAAGGAGAAAAATCTCAGAACAAACATAAAATTCAAACACCAATTTAAGGAAGCCATTTCTTTCACATTTGTGCTAGTAAAATATGCAAGCATCATCTAACTCACAGACTAAGAGCTTATTGGGGCCTAAACCACAGATCAGCCAAGTCAACAGAAAATTTTCCATAGATTTCACTGGGCTTTGCATCAGGCTCTAAGAGTAAAAATATATGTGATTACTAAGATGAGTCCAAGGAAAAAAGATATGGTTGGAGGCAGGAAAAGGACTATGACCAAAGGCTGTAAAACTTGAGCACCTTCAAATTTGATCACCACAAATGCCCTGTAACCTTAAACCATAACCTGGCATCTGGATACAGCATCTTCCCCTGCTAGCAAATCTCAGCTTCCCAAGTCTACGATTCCCAGTTTCCCCCTGCCAATTTTGTTCCAGCATGCACAGCCTTCTCATTTTTCATCCAATGCACGTGATGAATCCAGAAGCAGTAAGCTCTTTTTGCATGGTCTGGTTTTTTTTTTTTTTTTCCCAAATTCAGAGCTCTCAAACCATTTCAGTTGTCTGCAGAAAGATCACAGCCAGGCACCCAGTGCAGCACGGCACAGTTGCATCGTAATCAAGATCTGTTCTCTCCATTTGAATGCATCAATGCTTACACCAGGAGATTTCGACTGTAAAGTATATGCTCTTTTTTTATCCTTTAACTAATTTTAATCTTCCTTTTTCACTTGTCACTTTGTTGTTCACAAAACACGCCTTTTTTTTTTTTTTTTTTTGCTGAGGGTTTCAGCAGAATGCATTAAAGTGAAAGGAGATAACAAGACCTAATAACCCTCTTTATCGCAAAATAAATAAGTAAAAGAACAGCCCTTCCATTTAGGTGTTGCAGATATAATTGAATGTTCCTTTGAAAAGTCTTTGATCAATGCAACTTGTTAAACCAACTTGCTTTTGTTTCAAATGTAACTTCTGGTCTTTTCATGTCGGATGAAAAGCTCAGTTACTCGGCTCGGCTTTGTCTCAAAATGACTCATGGGGCTTCTTTGCAGATGGTTTCTTCAGGTCTTGTAGGGCTCCATAACATCAGCTGAACCATTATGCACCTCACAGAGGAAGGCTGGCACTGAAAATGGGTGAGAAGTGGCATTCTGGCTGGTTTGCTGGTGCTATCATTTCGACTTTCACCACAGTAGTAGAATATAACTGGCATTTATTATCCAAACCTACTTCACCATATTGCACACACACAAGAACATAAAAGCACACACGCCTCCAGGTCTTGGCAGGTCTACCAGGAAAGAAATATTTATCCTGGCAAAATCAAAGCCTGACAATAAAAATAATTGCTACAATATAAAATAAACACACACTTTGCTATTTGGAGGTAGAGGCATTACCAGGTGAGAACAAATCATGGCTTCATCTAGTCCTGCACTCTGCCTTTGACCATACTCCAGAGGAAGGATAAGAAACTTATAGTAGATAAATTCCTCAATGACCTGTCTATGCAGGTTGGTAAATAAAAAGCCCATCAAGCTTAAGGTATTTCAAGATGGATTTTTAATTACTAAATTAATCAAGAGCTCTCCAATTTGTCCTAGATAAAATCAAAAGCAGAGAAACAATAGAAATAATGGCTGAAAAGAACAAATCCCAAGGTTCTCAGGGTTTCAAGCTCAGCCCTACCACACACTGGAGAAAACTGGCCTCTTGCTGGAAGTGTCACTGGAGCTCCTGGGTGCTTCAAGGAACATTTTGAAAATAACACACTCATGGATGAAGTTCATGCCATGCTGCTTTCTGGATTAATAGATTCTTTTACTGGAATAGGGGAACAGCTTATTTCTTCTGCTCTATCCTTTTTGTGCCTTTTTTTTTTTTTTTCCATTCTTTACCATTTTTCCTCTCAACATTCTAAATTAGAAATACATATCCACTTATTTTAAACCTCTCAATAAAAATCTAAAGAGTTATTCTCAATAAAAGTCTCCAAAGTTGGACTCTTGGGAACCTGAAATAAATGGGTCTTGCATATAAATAGCTAATTTTAGCACCCTTCTAGAGTCCTTTGCATTCTGCACTGTGATCGCTACTTTGGTTGTGTTTTTAGGATCCCTTTTATCCCAGGAGATGGGGACGTGATGCTCAGTGCTGGTTTGCCCATATTCATCTTTCTTTTGGTGAGTAGCTCTGCCCAGAGGGTCACAACTTCTTGAAGAATAGAAATTAGGTTTTATCCCTTTCTGGAGTAAACCCGAACCTTTCTGATATGCCTGCAATGGCAGGCAGGTGGTGAAAGAGCTGCATTCAAATCAAACTTGAGGTTTTCAATTTACAGAGGCTGTGAGAGCATCACTCACATCACACCTCAGGAGGCAGTGCAGGCTCAGGACCCACATCCTACACTGGGAACCCACAGGCTCAAGACACACAGCCTACAGCCCAGCATTTCTGCCCAGGAAGGGTGAAGTTGGACAGAGAATTTTGCAGATCTGAGCTGCTCATGTCCATCTTTCTGAGAAACTTCTAGGCAAGGATTTTGTTGAAACACGTGTTTCTCTTACATAAAGCATCCGAGCTGTAAAAAATAGATGCATCTAAGAAAATTTAATCTAATGTTCTGATTTGCTACTTGAGTGGGCTCTTCTCTCAGATTACTTAATAGAAATACAGTTTCCTTAGATTTCTTGCTATCTCAGGACTTTGTATTCTGGCTTGGAGCCCCTTTGCTTTTCTCTTCATGCTTCTGGATGTTTGCATGTAAATACAGAGGCCTAACGGGTTACGGGATTTTCAAAAACTGTATAATAAAAACTGAGATTTAATTCAGTTATGGAGTTTGTCTTTTTTTGTGTGTGTTCTCAAGAGGGACAAATCAACAGGAGTTATTAACAAAGATGATTGAGTAACTAGTAGAATTACAGTATACAGTCAGTCTGACAAATTGTTTGGAATAAATTTCTCTGGAGCCAGGTTTTGCTTCATTTGTGCGTAAAGCCAAATTTGGGAGTCCTTGCTCCAGTTTTTCTCCTACTTTATGCAGGCAGAAAGGGTTTGAGTAGAAATTTGGCAACATCCAGGGCACCTGGCTGAGTCTCACTGTGTTTCTGAGCTTGCTCAAAGCATCACAGAACTATTTTCAAAATGGAGAGTTTCAAAAGCTGGCTGACAATATTCAAATTTACAAACAGGACTTTTGTTCGACGGTTCATGATTTACATGGGATGGATCATGTTTTCTAACACGGCCCCAGTCACATGTGGTACATCTGAAAACACAACCAGTTATTTGACAGTTTCCTTTCTGTATTTGTAATGATGCCAATGCTGGCACTAAGTCTTCAATAGCTTTTCTTTCCAGAAATAATCACACACTTTCACATAGTGAACAGTATTCCTGAGGCTAGCGCAAAAATGAGGACAGGGAATTTCTGCATCTGGAGCTGGCTGGTGTGGGCTTCAGTTCACTTTTATGGCTTCCATTTAGAATGGGGCAGTGGTCTTTACCTCTTGAATTTTATAACATTCAGTTAGCTAATACTTACAGAACAAGACCTGAGCATGTCACAGAAGTGCAAACTATGAGAGGACATTTCTGACCAGCCCATCCCAGACGCCCGCACTCCCACCTCCCTTCCACGCATCACTAGTGAGGTATGATCAGCCAGATCATTTCCAACACAGACCTTCAGATGAATGCCTTGGTCAGTATAACTGACCTGAGGCCTACTCTGAGGATGTCACTCAGCAATAGGTTTTGTACCTTATCGACCAGCTGTAGAAACAAAGCAGTTGTCTTCACCACCACCATACCAGCTTAGTATTGGCACTGGTTCATCTTCTGTGGATTTCGTGCATTAAGGCAGAAGAGGGAACAGAGGCAGCAAAGCAATCCTGTGGGAGAGGCTGCTATTGCTAAGGAAGGAAAGACAAGCCAGGGTGATGGAGAAGAGCACTTAGGGTTATTAGCTTGCACTATTGCTAACTTGCTTGCTGACTTTATGGCTGCACTTGTCTTCACAGTGACTTCCACTCACCGGGTTTGTAAGTACCATACTGGCAAAGCCAAGAGCTTGTCCTGGTTTCTATGATGTGGCTGACGCAACCACAGGCCAGACTCTGGAAAGCTGAAATATAGCTGGTTTGTGCCACTCTCCATTGTGAGAGCACAGTAAATGCCTGACAGAAAAGCAGATGCCTTCAGGCAGCTGCCAGACAAGTCCTCACATGTGAAATCTCATTAGAACAATCTCCAAAATTTCCCTCAGTCCCAACTTGAGTGCCTTAAAAACAACCAACCACCAGATTAGTTGAGGCCTCTTCCTAGAGAGAATGCTCAGCCTGTAGGACTTCATCTTGGCTGCTCTCAGCTTTTAAAGCAACCACAGAAAAAGGTCTTGTCATTGCAGAAGCACACGGAATAACTAGAGTTAGGGGGTGCATGGAGTTAGGGGAGCATGGCTGTCTGCCCAAGTGAGGCTATAGCTCACACAGCAAATATGTCATTTTTCATTGAAGGAAATGACTTACTAGAATTCTGCCTCAAAATATCCCAGTCACTTTGAATCCTCTTCCTGGGATTACTCTTGAAGAGCATGGAGGAGTGACCAACAGGAACAGCACAATGCTTTGGGTAGGAACCCAGAGTGTTTCTGCCTTCAGAGAATAATTTGCAGAGCAACTTTTCTGCAGCAGGATGGTACATCTCAGGAAATTCTGCTCCATTATTCCCTCATAGCTGAACAAACATCACTCAAATTCAAAAAAAGGTATTCAGAAACCAAAACAAATCATTCCAAATCCCATTTCAGCAGTTGCTCTTTTGAATAAACAACTGACACATATATTAGCTGTCCTAATGGCTCCGAAATCTCAGCTATATGCACCTGCCATGGCCTTGATTTAGTACATAACAAAACTCCAGATGTGACTTCCCAAACCGCCGTGTCATTCCACAGAACGACGGGGAATTTCTGCCCATGTGGCTCCAAAAGCCCCACACTCACTGAGAGCAGCCCCTGTGCCGCCACTGTAGGACCCCAGCTATAGCCCCTGTAAAGAATCCTCTACTGTTGTGTTGAAGGTCCTCACAGACCACATGTTCAGCTGCATGGTCAACCAGAGCTTCAGGACTTGGGGACCTTCAAGATGCCATTCAGGATCCATCAGCTGTACAGCTGGGAGTGGCTTTGTGAGGGAGGCAACTTCATTTTACATAGAAACATAGAAATGTCTGGGTTGGAAGGGATGTCTAGAGGTCATCCAGTCCAACCCCCTGCTGAGAGCAGGGACATCCTCAACTACAGCAGGTTGCTCAGAGCTCTGTCAAGCCCCACCTTGAATGTCTC
>JANHGN010001953.1:0-11554 GCA_024605025.1 Megaceryle maxima
ATAAATATTTTAATTAAAAAGTCTTCAAACCAAAACCCCTATACTAACAATTCACAAAAGTCAACCAGATCCCTCTGAAAAAAAAAAAAAAAAAAAAAAAAAAAGGTAATTTTTTTAATTTAGTGATGAATTACATACATCACTGTATGGTAATATGTTACATGAAAAGCCAAAAATTCTAATTATTTTTCAAATTAATTTAAAAGAAATAACATGTATAAATTCTAAGATAAGGAGTTAATCAGCATTAAAAAAACACCTATATATAGTAAAAATATGTGTATGGATCTTATTTACATGCCTATTTATCTGCATTCCTTTAAAAATATGATGTTATGGTTATAGCTTCTTCACAAATTTCCTGGGTCTGGTCCTCATCTATGCTAACATCAGTTGCCCACTGATCCCTTAATGGTCCTACTCTAATTATGCACAAGGTGAGGACAATGTCAGTTAGCTTAACCATAATACAAGGCAAATGGATCATTGAACAGACCTGTTCAATCAAATTCACTGTATACAAAAAATAAAATGAAGTGAATCTGGATCTTCAGCTATGGTGGGTGAATTCATCCCCCTGAAGATAGTTGAAAAGCATTTCTTTTAAATCTAAGCCAAAGAAAGGTTGCAATTACAAGAAGAGAATGCTAAAAATTTAAGCTAGTTGCTGCTTTAGTGGAAGCAGGAAGTAGAATTCTTATAATCTGTAAATTATATAATACATATCAATCATTACTGTCTATGCACAAAATAATGGGAGACAGATTGGAAATATGTGAAGTTACTGTTGTAATTGACTTCCTCTTTGTACCAGAATAAGGAACTGTAATGTGAGAGAAAGTGGGAGAACTGATCTTGCATTAGAAGGGGAAAAGGACTAACTTCCCACTAACAGCAAGACTAACCAAGCTGCCTGTAGGCATAACGGAAAAACTCTCCTTTATATAAGCAAAGATTGGCCTCCAGTGAAAAAAAATACGTTAATAATTATTCATTGTTTGGGAGCTAAAGGAAGTGATTTAGTCAAATGGAATGCTTTTAAAATAAGCTAGTAAAACCAAGCAGTACCACAGCAACAGAAGTGTTTACATAGTGTGATTTTGGAGACCTATACGGTGCAGCATAAGGACTACAAAAGGAACTGAGGGAAAACAAGGGGTCCAGTCACCACCTTTGGTACCCTGCTGAAAATGCAGATACTTAAAATTCCCCTGCAATCATTGCATGTTCTAGGAGATGATTAAGGCCTGCAGTCTACATGTTGTCTTCTGTTCTTTGGGATGGCTGAGTATCTGATGAGGGGTATGCCCATAAGTGCCCAGTAAATAGGCCTAAGTTCTACCAAGATTCACAGATGATGCATTTCTCCATCTTCTTTAACTGGGACACCAGATTCAATAAGCATGATTAGACAAAGTGTGGTGAATGGAAATATGCCTGAGTTAGTCGTGGCTCTGTTCATGGAAGAAGGGATGGAAACATTGCTCTTTCCTTGTTGGATGACAGCCTTCATAACAGGTTCATCCATTCACTCCTCTTCCTCTGAGCCCAGTGAACTTCTGGATAATCCATGCTAACAAGAAGTGACTGAGGAGGAGATGGAGAGAGTAATAATTTTTACTCATACATTACTTTTTGGTGCCAGGATGCCTCCAGATGGAGAAGGATGTACACGTCTGGATCTCCCACATTCTCACCTCCAAGGTGTGGAATAAAAAAGAACTACTGTAGTCACCACTTGAATTCTTGAAGAGGACTGGGCAGATACACAGACACCTGGACAAAATATAGAGATGTGAATTCCAACCAGAAGATGAGATTTTTTACAACCCCAAAAAATATATTCTTCTCTGCTCTGCAGCATTGGGTATTGACAAATAGTCCTATGACCAGAGCTCTGGCTTTCTTCAGTGCCACCACTAGCTCAGCATGACGATGCTGTCCAGAGACCCTGTCATCCGCCGACTTGAAATGTTTCAGGGCCCAAGATGCCCCTAAGAACTTGATACTTGGCACCTACCCCAGAGCCATGTACTTCCCTTGCTGACCAGAACATAACAGTTAGTCTACAAAGCAGAAAGACTTAAGCTGCCCAAGTGCTTATTCAGTCTCTTTCTCTGTTGGAGAAAAGACTTAAAGGCAACTTTAAAAAATGAAATAAAATATCCACATCTGAATTGCCTTAATGTCCTCAGGTTGAAAATCTATACTATTGTGAGGAATTGTACCTTGTTTTCAACTTCAGATGGTTTCTACGTGAAAGTACCACATCCCTATCCATCAGCAATAGACCACTTTAACAAACATAAATATATCATAGAAAGATAAGCATCCTTAACCTATACGAGGAGACCGCAAAACTGTGCAGGCATTGCCATCATCTCATGAGAATGTATATCCTTTAATACACAAGGAAAGAATCATGGACCCCTTTGCTTGCCCATTAAATCCACTTATTTTATAATGGCATCAAAAACAGAGCTAAATTGACTACAGTATGTGTTATATGAATAAAATTATTTACATTTTCTAATTATGTCATTGGCCAAAGCTGCATTTAAGTTGAATATCCTGATTAACGATGTTTGAATTTAGTTGAGGAAGACTCAAATCCATTGTAGAAATACTATCACCAGAACTTTGGTACATGTGAAGACATGTGGGTAAAAGCAGAAATATATTGAAAAGTGCACTCTAACTTTTCCCTTATCTCCCACTCTTTGAAACCTTGTTCTGTAATGTTTGTTGCACAGAGCAAACTAAGAACCTCACTATATAGGGCCTTTAGAAGTGCATAAAGAGACTTAGTACATAATACAGTCAGTAGCACCGTGGAATGTCAATGGGGGTTTAGGTTAGTGCTCAGCATTGTGCCTCTCCACTCTGCACACTGCTCCCAGACTAAGCCTATTACTCTGGTGTATCTGGCTTCAAAAAAACAGGGACACGTAACATTCCATCAGCTTTTTTTCATTATGGAAAACAGCTGAAAGATTGTATGCACATATATGAAAGGAGAAATGTCCTGTTGTTGATGAAACTTCTGAAAGGTGAAATTTAAATCTCCTTTTCCTTCATTTTTTGTGGGAAGAAAAAGAACTCTTTCATTCAGTCTCTTTCTGCCAGACATTTTAATCCAGTGGAAATCAGGTATGAAGGGAATTTTTTTTAATTTTTGTTCTAATACTGAAATGAAACCCTATTAGTATTTTGAAACTTTTATCACTAAACAATTTTTAAAATTTATTCTCTGATGTTTTTTAAAGCTCTTATGGATTGTTTGGCTTTTGGTTTTAATTCACTCTGCTCTGCTCTGCCCTTCAAGAACAGAATAACTGGTATATTTTCTTTCAGAATTCAGGAAGCCAGACTTTTTTCCTTTCAAATAAAAGCAAGGAATCCTAGCCTCTCTCATTATTCCTCAGGTATGGCTTTGCATTTGTAAATACTGAGTAGTGCAAATGCTAATATGTATAAATCCACATGTTCTCATCTTCCCTACTCTACATAAGCACAGGTGTGTTGTCTTAATATTTACAACCATAGTGAGAATAGAAAGGAGAGCTGAAAGGTTCTGTTACCAGACCTTTACTTTCCAAACTTTTCTGGAAAGAGTTGTCCAACCAGATTCATTTCAGAAAGCTAGACCCCAAAGAACCACTCTTCCTTTCCAGTCAATACAGGAGTTTCTTCCCAACAGATCTTGGCTGGTCCAAATTACCCTCACTCATTCCCTCCTTGGGAGTGAGTTATCAAAGGGTGATTAGGTTCCCAACATCTGTGGTTAAATTAGGTACCTGCATGTACCGTAGGAACACAGACCATAGTAAGTAATATGTTGGAGGCATACTATGCTAACAAAAGTCTGTAGTCATTAGATACTTAAAAACAAACCACCTAGGATTAACTTTAAGGTACATACTAGCTCATTTTAATCAGCAGCCTTTTTAAGATCCTGATTTACTCTTTTTTCTCTTTTTAATCACTTTTCAGTGGAACAAACTCTTAATATGTCTGTTTGTGGGTTTGTTGTTAATGTCAATGTCTCTTGTCATGATATGAAGGGTTTTGCTTAACTGGTTTTGCTTTTGGTGGGTGGATGAGGAATACAAGAGGAGGAGGGGACACCTAGCAGAATATACAATAGATCTGAAGATTTAAAAATTATAAGCAACGGACAAACAAAAGAGACTAAATTCTGAACATGTGTTGGATATAGGACACCACCTTCCCAATCTGCTCTTCCCTGTCCATAACAAAGTAGAGATGTGTAATAAAGGAAACATCTGGGTTAGAAAATAAAAGTCCCAAATTAGATCATCACAAATCAGTAGTTAATGAAACACTAGTCTCTCCTCAGTGTTGGAATGAATTATTCATTCCAGCTAAAATTGTGGGGTAATCTTTTCTCATCTGAATGGAATGTTTCATGATACTTATTTGTTTTATTTGCATTTATTCCTTTTTTCTGTATAAACTTTTAGTCCAGATTGAATTAAACAGTAAATGTTATAAATGTATTTCACAGAGTACTTCATTGAAGTTCACCTACACTATCACAGATCATGAAATTTGATTTAAAAATAATTTATGTGGAACTCAAATGTTAATGTTTATGTAACCTCATAAATGCTTTATCATGGTGCTGAGACTGTACATGCTAGTTTCTTACCTGTCTCTGTTTAGGAAAGCTGCATCTGCTGTGAAAATTCTTGTCACAGTCTACTCTTTATCAGTTGGAAACCTTAAGAACTAAAGTGCACTGTTTTAATGAACAGTAATATTTCCAGTTCATGATCAATGTACCAGACCAACATTAACTGCCTCATTTAGTTGAAATGAGCACAGTATTCCAAACAACCTAGGTAAACGCAGATTACTCGAGCATCAGTGAGATAGGAAACAATTGTGTAACTGGCATAAATGGCATTTAAGAAAACAAAGAAACAAGCAAACAAAAAACTAGCAATAGTTTTTCTTTAATATTTATCCCAGATTCTTCATATGAGATGTCTACTTTGTTTGATGATTGGTGAGCTTTTAATTATACTTGACTAGAATAATCAGTCCATTAAAACAGTAGTACACTACTAAATTTACCATTAGCAGTGGATGCCTCACTTATGTGATTTTCATAGAATACTGTTGATTTATCATAGAAACATTGATATAAAAGTTTTAATCTAATTTATAACTCACTGCACAGAAAAGACATATTTTTTCATGACTTCAATGAGTTGCAGAGGCTGTACAAAACCTGTTTCATCACTCATACTGTCTAAAACATCACACACATCTCAGAAGGTTATTAAGGTGAGTAATCAGTATTGATCTGGGACCAAGATTAATACTTTCTGCCCCTCTGGACTCACCAGTTAGTGATTGATCAGATGAGACATTTAATGTCCAGTGTTGCTCCTGATCAAGATCTCTGTTTACAAAGAAGCACTGAAGAAAATTGTGAGGATGGCAATTTTAACAACCATCCAGGGAGTGCATACCTGCTGGAAACATTGATTAGTTAGGAAACTGGTCTATCATTCCTATAATTAAAAAGAGCAGTGGCTTTAAAGATACTGAGGTAAGGTCTCCTTTTTGCCCAAAAGCATTTAACCCCAGGTGCTACTGAGATAAAAAAGGTGGTGTTGGCATCTGGAGAATTCCATGTGTGAATCCATTAGTGGCACAGTGAGTCTTGTTGGTTGTTTTCTTTATGATTTGGGGAAGTACTTCTGTAGGTGAAGCTGCAGCTGCAATGTAAGGAGGCGTTGTAAAAGTAGTGCTCTGTTAATGAGCAAATTAATCAAAGAAAGTGTAAAAGAAGACTGCAAACTATTTTTTAAAAAATCTTTAATTATTACAAATATATCCCATACAAACTGTTACACTTAAAATTTTCTGCATGTAATAATTCATTTTATAGAAATAATCTAAGGATTTAATATATTCTTAGGCTTTTAAGATTTCACCTCTTGAAGCCAAGTACCCCACAAGTAGGCAAATACTTTGCCTGTGCACCTGACCTCCATATAACAACTAAGTAAACAGATACAAAACCACCAATATGTACACATAGGTTCACATGCCTTTCCTCCTTTTGTGCATTCTCTACGTATTTTGGCTCTGTAAAATTAAGCTTGTATTAGATTTTTTGGATTAAATGAGTTAGAGATGAAGCTGACTGTGATCTGTAGAATGAATTATCTAACTTAATAGATATGTCATTACTTTTTCATCATATAGTCAAAATATTCATGCTTAATTACATGTTTATGTTGTGTTTTTATAATAGACAGAATGTCTTGATAAAAATTAATATTCATTCCATTAATTTGTTTTTCTTAACTTAGGGATTTTTTCTTCCTCCTGCTTTACAAAATCAGACATCTTGTTAAGAGTCTTTTAATAGGGAAAAAGTCTTTCTTGAAAGAAATTCATGTGTGGGAAATGTTTGATGGAGAAGGTGGCTAAAGGACAGTGTTTTTTTCTTTTTCCCTCTACAAGCCACTTTTGCTGCACTTGGTGATTCCAATCAAGATCAAAGGCTATTTCCTACTGCTTGGGCTTGTATTAGTTATTCTGCACATCTGTTCCTCCCAAACAGAGAGCACAGATGTGAATGAATGCACAAAAGGCAAAAACAAGGTGGTCTACAAGTATTTTACATGGGTACTTGCCCTGCTCTTAGTAGGCAGAGTACTTCAGACTTCTCCATAACTCTTGCTAAGCTAAATGCAATAGGGATCAGGCTAAGTCTGATTTTCTTACATCCTCATGGAACTATGACCTCTGAACTTTGCTTTTTAATTAACATGACTGCATTCTCCAGTGAGCAATCACACAGATTAATTTTACTGAACTGTTATAAAATGCCTTTCTAATCTCAGCCCTATAGTAAGTTGTGTTGCAGATGATAAAAGCCTCCTCATAATATTATAATCATGTCAAACTGACTTGGTACACAAAGTAAATGAACAAAAACATATGCCTTATGTAATGGCTTCACATGTAATTAGTTTTCCATAGGTTGGATTTCAGCCACAGTTCCATCATTTTCTCCATATTGTTGAATCCCTGTTGACATCTCAGTAACTTTCTTCCAGCACAGCAGACACTTACACACTGGCTGGCTGGTGTAGCAGTATTAATAGTTTTCATAGGAGTTGATGGATAGAAAGATGTGTGTATAGCTGACCACAAAAAGAAATAAAAGGAAATTGTCTTCTAAACCAGAGATGTGTCAGAAGCAATTTGTGCAGCATTGAACCAAATTCACCCAGAGTGGAAAGACTGCTCCACAGCAGAGAGGACATGTATTTCCTAGGCCAGCAAGTGGCCTAGAAATGACAGCACCCATCTGCAATGTGGGCAGCTGAGTTTCAGTTTCACCTTCTGCTTGGTCTATGCCAGCAGCTCCAGTTTAGCTGACTTTACAAGACAGTGTTGTCATGAGCACAGAACTTAGTATTTTCAGGTAAATTGTTTTTTTTCCCTCCTTCTCTTATCCCACTTATCACTTTTTTTTCTCTCATCAATTTCAAGCCCTTTTTTTCATGATACAGATGAAGAAAGATAACAGATTCTTTTACCATTTTATCATGCAAAAATCCAATTGTAAAGAGATCTGCTCCTCATCTTTGAAAGTCTAAAGATTTTTCTGCCAAGCAATTGACACTAAAATCTGAAGAAAAAAGGAGAAGCTGATCTGAAAAGCTTTTTATTTTAATTCTGCTAATTCCACCATACAAGCCTAAATGAGTTTTCATTATTTAGGTCAGAAAGGCTGATAAATAATTTAATTCAGGGTTTTCTACACTGTGCCCCACTGAAGGTTGAAATGGTACCAAACCATATTTGTTGACCTGACCAGCAGAGGCAAGATACTGCTGCAGCTTCAGACAGCCAGAGTTATGCTCAAAGTAATTTGCTAAGACAGAGCACCACATCAACACAATGGCATTTTGAGAGCCTAAAATAGCTTAGGCACCTCTTATGGAAGGGAATCACGATTCTAGAGCCCTATGAATTTTGTTTTCAGTGAAAGAGAGAAGAAGAAATGTTGACGTATAGAAAAGGCAATGTAACATGACCCACAGAAAGAGGTGAAAGAATTAGTTAACACCTTTATTGCTTCCATGTTATACAATAAAATTCTATGAGCATTAGAAACAGACCACCTACCAAAATGGTAAATATTTTCACATCAGCCAGAGATTACAGTCTGACTGCTACAGTTCACTGGGAGGAGCTACTCCTGTCATCTCCAAGTTGGTGCAATATTTCAGCCATCTTTCAGTACTTAAATAAGTTCAGTGGGCAAAATTAATAATTAATTTAGAAGTGGTTTATGATTTCACACCAGCTCATTCTCAGCAATCTATTTTATTTGGTGATATTCTTGCTTTTTGAAAGCATTGGACAATATCAGTTGGGCACAATGAAAGGTATCGTATTTTTGGTATAGTCCTGTTACGAGTAACAGGGTAAGATGCAATGATATAGCCAAGGGATTAAGAAAATCAATTCTTCTTACAACTGAATAGCAGAGTTTGTTCAGGATTTTTCCTGTTTTCAGTAGCAAAAGAAGCCATGATGTTCCTTTTTAAACAAACACTTTACAGGTTAGATTATAACCTCAAACCTGCAGTAACAATGCAGACCCCCTTTAAGTACTGAAAGGCTGCAATAAGGTCTTCCTGGAGTCTTCTCTTCTCCAGGCTGAACAACCCCAACTCTGTCAGTCTGGCCTCACAGCAGAGGGGTTCCAGCCCTCCAATTCTTTTCATGGCCCTGCTTTGGACCCATTCCAGCAATGCAGGTCTTTCTTGTGTTGGGGATCCCAGAACTGGACACAATGTTCCAGGTGAGGTCTTAAGAGCAGAGTAGGGGGGGAGAATGATCTTCGCTGACCTGGTGGCCATGCTTCCTTTGATGCAGGCCGGGATACAGCTGTGAGCATCACGTCCAGCTTTTCAATCCATCAAACCCCCCAGTATTTCTCTGCAGGGCTGCTCTAACTCTCTTCATCCCCCAGCCTGTACTGATACTGGGGATTGCCTTGGCCCTGGTGCAGGACCGTGCACTTGGCCTTGTTCACATGGGCTCCCTCCTCAAGCCTGTCAGGCTCCCTCTGGATGGCATCCCTTACATCCAGTGTGTTGACTGCACCACTCAGCTTGGTGTCATCTGCAAACATGCTGAAGGTGTAGTCACTCCCATTGTAATGACCCCTGAAGGACAGTACTCTCAGTAATGACCCCCAAAGGACAGCACTCATTACTGGTTTGCACTTGGATATTGAGCCATTGACTATAACTCTTTGGAGCTGTTCAGCCAAGTCCTTATCCATCTAACAGTCAATCCAGCAGACCTATTTGTCTACAATTTAGTAGCCAGAATGTTGTGGGGAACCATATAAAAGTTCTGTTTAAACTTCTTACAGAAGTCTAGGTATATTACTTCTGTAGCTCTTCCCTTGCTTACTGATGCAGTCTATTGTAAAAGGCCACTAGATTAGTTAAGCCAAATTTGCCCTTTATGAAGCCATGTACTTCTAGTCCTCATTAACAGTACTAGTGAATACTCTTATAAGAAGATGGAAATCATAGCATACCTTGGGTTGGAAGGCACCTCTAAAGGCCATCTAGTCCAACCTCCTTGCAGTAAGCAGGGACATCCTCAACTAGATCAGGTTGCTCAGAGCCTCGTCAAGCCTGACCTTGAATGTCTCCAGGGATGGGACCTCCACCGCCTCCCTGGGCAACTTCTTCCAGTGTTCCACCACCCACACAGTAAAGAACTTTGTCCTAATATCCAAACTAAATCTATTTTAAAACTATGGCCCCTCATCCTACCACTCACTCCATGTCCTTGTAAACAGTCCTTCTACAGCTTTCAAAGTAAACATTACTGATGCTGCCAAGTACTAAAAATGACTAGAAGAAACCACTCTTGCCATTTTTTATTTTATATTTAAAGAACTCATGTAGATCTTTTAACAATTTAGAGAATTAAATGCCATACAATTATTATTTGACATGATCACAGAACGAACCATATAGGAATACTGCATGATTTTTTTAAACTTGCAAACAGGGTGCTTTAAATAAACAGATGTCTCCTTCATGTCAAAATGTTACAGATAAGTACCATTAATATTATATATAAGATATATTATATGTTAATATTATTATATATAGTAATATAGTTTTCATATATTAACATAATGTATATTCTATATTTTATATTGCTTTTCTTTATACTGCATTTTTAAATAAATGTCTGGATTCCAAAGTTATTTTTGTGACTGAAACATGTTGCAGATTTGGAAGAAGATAAATGAAAAGCATCAAGAACTCTTTAAGCTTAGGGAAGAAGTCAGGAAATTAAGGGTGAAAGTAATGTCTTGTTAGACTGTCTTAGGAAATGCACATCCTGTAGTTATTATCCTGCAAATTTTACATATGTGAGCGATAAACATATAAATAAATAATGCAAGATCAGAATTTGTATGTGTAAGGCTCATCTTGTCAGATTGTCAAATATATGCACTTTTGACCAAACACGTGTACATTTTACATCCTCATAATAACTATTCCTTCCAGATAGCTGTCTTGCATCATCTTGAGCCAACTATTGATGCTATGTAGAGACTTACATAAAAATCCCTGCATAGATTTAATCCGTGTTTACAGAGCATGAGTTATTAGTTTGCTAAGAGACTCTTCTCTCTTGAGTTTCTCCTGTAAGAACAATTGTCCTGTCTGCCTCTAGAAATACTCCTTGAAATATTGTAACTGGGAAATCTGTAAAGGTCACAGAATATGCCTAAAATTTAATTCAAACTTTGGAAGTCTTACAGTTAATTTCATTTCTCTGTGGTACGTAACAAGTTTAATAATTTTCTTCTGTTACAGACAAATGCATCAACATGAACTTCCAATAACCTTTTAATACCTGATTGTGATAAAGCTTGCATCTTTTGAATTAAAGTGGCTAGAGGTCAATAGGTTGTTTTTTTGTTTTTGGTCTTTTTTAATATGAACATTTATCTTAGACTTCCCAAAATAGAAAAAAGTACATGTGCTTTACTGGATAGAGTATAAATTAATGCTGCAGAATGTTTCTGGCCTGTACATATATCAAATGGAAACTTCAGCCTGAAATTTTGACTGTATTAAATTTGTTTTAAACAAGTATAATTTTAAGAGACTACATTAAATGCATATATCTTAATGGAAAAGAGCTTTCCAAGTGCTATAAAAGCATCAGGCTTTTGTTTCAAAATAGACACTGGGAGGCAAAATTTAGGAAGAAAATACTTAGTATCTCATTTAGATTTTCCCTGTCTTTCTAAATGTATGTATATAATATTAATTAAAGACACCTATATACTTGGAAGCACAAATAATCCTTTCTATATAGGAAATTGCTAGAAATACATTTATGATATTTCCAGTATGATTCCATCTTGGTGGGTGCTTTAATTGTTTGCTTTTAAAATGGTTGTTCTGTAAACAGTTAAATATATTACACACTCTAGCTAAAGTGGGAG
>JANHGN010001953.1:11577-22411 GCA_024605025.1 Megaceryle maxima
AAGTTAAATATATTACACACTTTAGCAAAAGTGGGAGAAAAAAAAAAAAAAGTGTTCCTTGATGGATTAAATGTGGTGCACCGTAAAATAGTTCTTTCTTGTGTTCAGATAGAAAATCGTGTACTTCAGTTTGTGCCCATTGCCTCTACTCCTGTCACTGGGCACCACTGAGAAAAACCTGGCTCTGACTACTCTGCTTTTCCCAGTAAAAACAAGTATTTCTGGTACTGAGTATTTTTTACTTCAGTATTAGTTCCTGAGAATCAGACTGCTTGGTACCAATTCAAAATATTTATTCTTACTTGACTTAGAACCTCTGACAGATAACTAACTCAGACTTGGAAGCTTACCTTCTGTAGGAAATGGAGGGGAACTGAGAACCTTAGAAAGGAGCTTTGTCACAGCAAAGCATCGCAGGCAAGCCTGGACATACCCTATTCTTTCCACTGATTACATGGGACCTCCTGTGTGGAATGTGACTCATATTTGTCTTCTGATGGACTGATTTGCAGAAAATAGATTCAGAAATCAGTGCATATTTTAAACAAACTTTGAACTGTGTTGGTCTTTTAGGCAAGTAGAACCTAAAAATATATTTTGAAATACAGTTTTCTATAACTCCATTGATCTAAAGATTATATGATAGAAACAAGGTAAATTGATAGGAAGCTAAGTGATGTACACAGCACAGAATTCAATTGCATGAGATGGTTTTAAGGCTTAGAAAAGATGTGTTACTGTATTAGAGATATCACAATGATTCAACTTGCAACAGGTTGGTTACACCTGTCACATTTAGTTTTTCCACAAAAGCTGAACAGTAAGCTTGAACTGACCTGACAGTAACCCTCTAATCCACTTGACATATTTTCTATAGATTAAATTCATTTGAAGAACTGTCATATTTATTCTTTTACATTGCTGCATTTTAAAGGCTAAATTGAGAATTTTTTTTATGAGAGAGGAAAAAAATTGTCCTCTTAGCTCACTTTCATCTGGAGTACTCTTTATTCAATTAAATAAATTGCAGAGGGAGAAACAGTTAAACAAACAGAGAGGAAATAAGACAGAAATTGACAGCTTAGTCTGCAGTTTCTGTTACCTGTAAGACCATGTGGATTGTGTATTAACATTCAAAAATCCTTACATTTCAAAATCCTTAGGGACAGATGTGGCTATGTTCTGTAATTTATGTGCCAAGTGTGTTATTTTTGTTAGTAGGAGTTTTTCTGTACAGCTTATATATAAATAATCAAGGAAAAAAATACAGGAAAGAAGGGTCATTGTTCTCATTTCCTGTGTGTTTTCTAGCAGACCTCACAATTCAACACAAGATGAGGAAAAGACAGTCAGCAGGGAATTCTTGCAGGTTGCAAGTCCTGAAAGACCCATAACCTAAGCTGACTTTTCACTCAGCCTGCCATACTCTTTTAAAAATGTAAGGACTCAGGTCAGATAAAAAGTCTCTTTCTCTTTCCAAGAGGAAGGCCTTCAGACTGATATACAATGATCCACACTGGATCAGTCTGATGAATTTGGGTGTACCTTCCTTTCTAACACAGTGTGGGCAGACAGCAATATGAAATGCATATATATGGACTTTTTGAAAAATCCTGCATTTTACTGTGCTTTGTTCTTATATCTAAGACAAAAAAAACCAAAGACACAAAGGAAATAGGAATAGAAATTAGACATGTTATGTATTCTGTAATTTGTAGGTACTGTCATTCTCATCAGCATCTGTTTAACATGTTTGTTTATACATAATTTTACTGGGGAAAACTTTACACACTTACTGGATAAATTATTCCACAGACATGACTGTTGGCAATGAGAATGTTTTTGCTCCTGTCTCAAGCTTGCTTTCTTCAATACAGACCAGTTATTTCTTATCGGTAGCATATAAAAAGTGTTTTTTTAGTTACCTTCCATATTCAGTTGATACATTGAAGACAGTTATCATGCTTCCCTTAGTTTTTTTGCATTCTAGGCTAAGCTACCCCTGTTCAGTCAATCTCCTGAAGCCCTTTTTTTTCCAAGATCTGATCATTCTCAGTGTTCATCTCTGGACTCTATCCAACTGGTTCACATCCTTTCTTAATTACAACAGCCCAAATAATACTTAGTGTTCCAGATGAGACTGAAGAACTTCAAGAAGACTTGAAGGACCACTTAATGTGTTGTGCAGACAATATGCCTCCTAGAGTGCATTTTTCGCAACACTATTGGCTCACATTCAGCTTGTGCTCCATAATAAGCACAGATCCTTTTTTGTTGTTGCTAGAAAGCTGCTTCTTGGACAACCCTTCTCCACCCTGTCTTTGTGCAGATGGCAGTTTCTAATAAATACCTTCCCTGATGAATATGCCACCATCTTTCAAAAGAAACCCACAAACTGCTGTGCAAACCCAGAAAACCAAGACTGGTTCAAATATTGAGAGAACCAGGCTTTACTACACTGGGAGAGGTAAAGGCTTGAGATCCAATGTCTTGAAAGATGCCATTCTCTCAGACCACAGAGGAGACCCAGTATAAGCCCCCTGGAGCCATGAGACGGTTGGAAAGAACACAGCAACTGAAAGGGAACATGGAATCAATCCTTATATTGGGAAACTTTATATAAGAAAGTAGAGTGTCGGGATGAAAAGAAGGTGAAGAGTTTTGGGAATAGAGAGGTACATCTTCCTTCTCTGGAGCTGTCCTTTCACTGGAAGCTCATTTTCAATTGACTTAGTGGTGGCAGATTTACTGGAAGAGGCTAAGGGAACTACATCCCTCCATTTCAACCCCCCCTTACGCATACACACACATGGAGGTTTGCATAGGACACACTCATCATGGAAGACAAACTCTCCCCCATTTACAGCTGCTTCCTAGTCATCCTGTGGTCTTGTCATCAACCCTTTCCCTCCCATTAGCTTCTGTAGCTGAAGTTATTGTTTGCTAAATGTAATTCTGATAACCTGTCCTTCAGAGGGGTAAAGCATGTAAATTAATCAATAATCTTTCCTGCATCATGTCAGTTTTTGTAATGATGATCATGGCCAAAGGATTATTCAAACAGATGCACTTCTGTTACCAATATATTAATTTCCTTTCTCTTCCCCACTTTTTTTTTTTCCTCTCTTCATCTAGATATAATATCTTCATGCTGAAACTTTTGTTTCTCTGTGGAGAAAAGAGGCAGAGGTAAACTTACAAGCCACTGAAGAACAGATTCAATGTGTAATGTATGTGTAATGGAATTTTTTATATATAAATTAAAGTGGGGAGGAGGAATAGATTGCTGCCAAATGGTGAAGGCTGCAACTGGTAATGGAAGAATTATTTTCATGCATTTAAGAGAAAGTGCTGAAGTGCTGAAGAGTTTTATAATCTGTTTTATAAAGTACTTGACAATGTCCTTCTAGCATAAACCTGGCCAGAATAATTACTAGATTCCTTGGCTATTCTAAGCAAGTTATAATAAAACCTCCTCCTTCCCCTGTATGAAGAATTGTGATTTCTGCCCTTTCAGAGGGAATGAACTCATTCTTCTCCTGCTCATCCAATCATATGACCTCCTCCAAGCAGTTAAGGGCCAAATAAAATGCAAGTTTTTTCTGCTTTTTGTTCTTTTTCCCAGAGCTTGAGAGGACTACTGGGCCTTTTCTCTCCTCCTTCAAAGTTGTAACGAGCTTCTGCCAAGGCAAAGGTCAGCCCTTTGCCCAAGTTCTTTTCTTTGACTTAATCCTCCTGACAGGCACAGGTCCAGCACCTCACGAAGATCCTCATTAAGCGTGTCTGCCTCATTTCAGTCAGGTGAACATTGTCATGTTGATGAAATAGCACAGAGGAACTGCTCTGGCACGACTTTATTACTTACACTGAAATAGTGCATCTACTAGTCTTGGTAATGAAGGCTGTTGTTTCTCTGAAACTCCCCACTCAGCAGATGAACAGCAGCAGCTTCAGAAGCATTTCAGCCATCTTCTTTTGGAAAAAAGCACTGACAACAATAAACAGCTAAGAGGCATCTGAGTACATGCTCTACTTTTATTGCTCCATTAATGCTGTTTCTGTAAAAGGTATTTGTGTTTTAGTGACTATCCTGCAAGATATTATAGAAAAACTCTGCATGAACAAGCTTTTAAACCAGATATTTGGGTCTGTTCTTTCACAGAGGAGCCCTTGCCCCTGAAAATGTTTCAGAAGATCTGGGTAGTCAATGTATGACATGTATGGCATATGGATTTCACTGTCTGTGACATCCTTGGTGGATGCAGAAATATCACATCAGAAGTGTCCTCTCTGACTTGGAAGAAAGCTGCCTGGTGTACCAGGGCAGCTTATACAATAACAGGGGGTAGAGTGCTCATGCGTCTGTTTTCTTCAGCTAGTGGCTCATCTGAGTGTGAGAGAGGGATGTCTTGTAGTTTTACCTGTTGAACCCCTTTGGAGGATGATCAAAGCTAATGGCCAGGTGCAGGTTTTTGGGGGTTTTTTCAGAGCATAATTACAGTACTTTACAAATCAAGGATCATGTTTCAAAGCCTCTTTTTTAAACACTCTGTTAGAAAAATTCAAAGGTGTACAGTAGGTACAGAATCTTAAAGGGACTATTACAGTTATTTTAATTGTGGAGGTGATAAAAATTAAATTTTCTATCTCCCAGCATTTTCTGCAAATTTATTGTGGGTAGGCTACAGTGTGTCTAAATGGGACTAAAGTACAAAGGGGAAAAGCATTTAATAATAGTTATAGAGGTAGCAAGAGCCAAAAAGATATAATTGATGCAAGATAGTTAAATATGTGTACATTACCTATTTCTTCAGGAAACAAAGCCTCCTCCAAAATACTGAAGTGTGTAATCCTACAAGAAAAAACTGGATTTGCCCAAAACAATCAAGCCTTTTGATCCCCTCTGCTCTCCCATCCCCCACCAACAGGATAACATTATTTGAACTCTGCCTTAATTTTCAAAAGCCCATAATTACACCCTGTTATGTTATTTACTTCTTAATACACCTTGACAAAGCTATACTTAGTCAAGAACAAGAGTTTCCCAAGCATGTGAAAAGCAATTTTCTTTCAAACACCTGTGGAATAAAATCCCCTATAAATAACTAAGGTCCAGGATACAACAAAGCCAGGCAAAAGCAAGTCCTTCTTTCTCATGGCTGCAGGTCCTTCTTTCTCATGGCTACATGTCCCTTCACTATGACTGAATGATGGAGGACATGGTTTGGTTTATTTCTTTTTCTAGATTTCCTGCCTATTAAGACTCCCTCATTAGTGAGAGAAACCTACTGAGCAATGAAACCACTCCAAAACTGAGTGTTTACTGAAAAAACTGGCCAAGAAATCATGGGCAGGAACTGCAGGGTGGCCTTCTGCACTAGCTCTGCCCTTCTCAGCAGGTGAGCGGGGTAAGCTCCTTTTTCATTCTGCTAATGAAACCCGGGTGAACTGTATATTTTTACAAGTCTATATGACACTGGTCACCTAAGCAAAAAGGCCCCAGTCATCCCAACTTTTATTTGCATTTACTGAAGAGAATGTCAGAAGGGTGGTCAGAATGGGTCATCCTTTGACTCATAGCTCTCCATCATACTAGACTATTTCTAGAAAAGTCATGAAAAGGAGTGTTAAATGGGAATGCCTGTGTCTCCTGCAAAAAACCACTACTATCTAACCTCAAGATACCTTCCAAGAAAGAACTGTACTTTAATATTTAAAATTAAACAGGCCTGACTAACTATCCAGTAAAGTGAAGATGGGTCAACTTGTTCAAGGAATGCTGGATGCTGAAAAGGCCTAAATTTCTGTTTTTGCTACAGGTCTCTTCCCCAGCTATTGTTATTTAGCCCCAGTAAGACCCCCAGGCAGGAGTTAAAGCTCCATTACATCCTGCACTGCACATTCAACAAAAAGATGACTCATGCACCAAAGAAACTAAGTTCATCATGACAACAATATTCTTGTGGCTAATCATGAATATTTCAATTTATCTTCAATGAAAAATACGGACAATAACACTGCCTTCTGTTGTTTTTTTTTTTTTCGAGGCTCAGAAGCATAGTACATAAATGTTTGGCAAGAGCTTAATTTTTGAAGTGCAGAGTACTAGGGAAGTATAAAGTAATACATAGACTTTCCCTCCAGAGCAAAATGAACGTTGTAAAGAAATTATGTAGCACAGGTTGAGCTGTTGCAAAATAAGTAATTGTAATATTTTGGAATTTTTTTCCACACAAATATTTAATAATACTATATTCTTTAAATGATCCCAGGGTGTTATGGTAACTGAGACCACATTCCTTCACAAGTCATCTTGGTGCTTTGTTTTATTAATTATTATGCTACAATGTTCAGTAAGTTACAGTAATGCTGGAAATCTCTGTCTCTTGTAGACCCTCACTGCTAGATCATCATTTTGACAGTGAAATACCCCAAATCCCAAACCAGCTCAGAATTATATGTCTTTCAGCAGACATAAAAATTACTTGGTTCTCAACCAGGTCTCTCTGGCTTATCAACAGCCAAAATTTCACAACAGATGTGTCTGCTATTTAAGACTTCTGTTTGCCAAAGTGTTCTTCTGGCTGGGATCAACCCCTTGGGTGCTGTGCTGGAAAATTTGCCAAAAACAGGGGGCTTGTACTACATTTTTGATCTTTCTTTCTTTTCCTCAGTTTAAATTTTTAGCTTGACCTTCACTCCTGAAAAAGGTCAAGAAGATTACAATGGAGTTAAATAATCTAATGTGTAATATTTACATGACATATTTACATATATCTTCTTACAAATTCAAAATTTCCCACACACTAAATGTAATTATGTAGGAGAAGAGATGTGGAAGCAAACTCGTTCCCCATTATGTTAAGCTATAACACATCCAGTCACTAAATATAACAATACAAAAAAGCAGCTGCTATAATAACCTGTCCAGTTTTTTTTTTAATTTTTTTTTTTCTTTTAATTGGGTACTACTGAAAGACCTTCTACATTCTCTACTAATTTTCCTTGCAAAGTATTTCCACATCAGTATCCTCCACATGGTAGTAAAGTGGTTTCAGGCCTGTGCAAAGCAAATAAGTGATTGATAGTGTATTGTACAACTAATCCAAAGCTTACTGAGGTCGATGTGATTCTTTGCCTTGGCTTCTGTTGGTTTCGGGATCAGACTCTACAGCAGTGCTTGAGAAATCTTAGAAGTTTGTTTTAAATAGGAAAGGATGAACTGCAAGCCAAACAATTTATTTAAAACAGAGAGAGAGAAGAGCAAGGCAAAGATTATTCTTGTCTCCATGCTGCGGACTGTGGAGGAACAGTTCTGTTCATAGTGTTGATTTATAAATAACTTCATTGCCAATTTGAAAATCTTTTTTTTTTTTTTTTAAAAAAAAAGCTTCACAAGAAGACTAAAAACATGAATAAATCTCATACCTTCTGAGGCAATAAACACTGTGAAGTCTTAAACACATGATATTGGGGGTTTAGAATTTAGAATTTCTCTCTTTTTGGTAATTCCCATGAAATTAGCAATTTCAGACACTCAAAAGCACCTTAGATCTCACATGTATTTTGAGATCCAAATTTCCATTGTGTACTTAATTTATCCCAACATTCCTTATTGAAAGCAAAAAGATAACTGGATCCCATTATCTGTCCAGTTCATCTCAGTGATTCTGCTCTTCCTTTGCTTTATCTGGCTGTATTTTCTGAGACCTGTTTCACATTAAGTGGAGAACTGCCTTTGGAACAGCTACTGGACAGCTTAAAAGTTAATTCCGGCAAAGAGTGATTCAAAAGCAGATTCCTGTGTGTTAATGGACTCTCTCTTCCTCTTAAGAAAACAGTGGAGCACAGATTTTCTCATCCCACATCAGACCAGCAATACTGTATCTTGTCTCTAACAGCAGCCAGCTTAAGGGTGCATCTGACAAAAATACAATGTGCAGTCGGAGACACATAAACCCATTGAGAACTTTGGCTCTAGTCACCAAGGAGTTGAATTACATTTTAAAGTTTGAAGGTTTTATGTTTTTAATTTGTGGCTGTGGTTCTGTGGATTGATTGTATATTTTGAAATTATTTTTAATCCATTTGTTCTCAGATTCACTGAAAGTCCCTTACTGTTGTAACACAAGAGGGATAAGTATCTTAGTTACTTCTTCCAGAAGGTTTCATGTGTTTTTCTTCAGTCTCATCTTAAGTATCTATGCAATGGGAACCAGGTCCAATTTCTTTAATATTTCCTTCACTTAAAAACATGTAAAGAAACCATTTTACACATTTACAGCAGTGTCATACGCCTTTGTATAATTTTATCTCTGTATTACACAATATGTCATGACTAGAACTGAGAATAGTATTCCAGATAGGAAAATTTTATTTATTTATCCAATGGCACCATAATCTCTTGCCTTTCACAAACTCATTTTATTTCTTACCAGGTTTGTCTGGCATTAGGTGAATGTTATTGTGAGTCAGTTCATTTTCCAGCTTGAACTTTCTCACTGCTTTGAGAGGATTTTCATCCATCCTGGGTTTTGATTCATTTTGAATGATCTGTGTCACCAGTTCATTATTCCATGAGTTTTGCCAGTTCTGAAAAGCAAACAAACAAAATGTAAAATTAATCATAGGATTCTTAAGGCACTCTGCTGCTCATTATCATGTAGCACTTTTCTCCTCAGGAAAATAATGTTTAAATTATATCACATTTCTTCAAATTTTCTACTTTTTCCAGAGACATACTCTTTGGCAAAATGAAGACTACAACTCCTGCATGTGATTTAAAAGGATAAACAAAAAAGGGGGAAAAAATCTGCTAGTTAAATAAAATAATTCTGCCAGAGGAAAACCATAGCTAATGTCAGATTAGTGTCAAAGCCTCCCTGTGCTACTTGTGCCTTGCCTTTCCCTGAGAGATGGTGGGCTCCTACCAGAAACCTACCTCCCAATTTAATTCCTCATTTTTGAACAACAAGTAGTAAGTAACTCAGTAACAGACATAGCAATACATAAATCATGTGGAGTAGGAATCTTTAATTTTCTGAGTAATTGCACTGAGAAGCTAAAGCATAAGCTGAGTGCAGGACATCTCTCATGGCATGCCCTGCCAGCAGCTCCCCTCAGGGCAACATGGAAACTACCCAGGTATATCCATTTCCAAAGAAAACATCTGCCTTTTGTTCAAACATGAATATTAGTCAGTTTTAGAGTCTATAATGTGTATCCTAATAAGTGCAATAATGTCATCACTGTCAAGAATTCCATGTAAAAACTATTGACCGAAGAGTATTTATATATCAAAAGTTGTTGCAGGAAAGTTTACCTGTTTAGATTTACCAAGACAAAAAGCGGACTAGCATTGAGGACGTAGGGTGTAATGGTACACTGATACACCATAAGGCTGTGCTGCCATTCAGTGAGATCTGGACAGACTGGAAAATTTGGCAAAGGGGAATCTAATGAAGTTAACAAGGGCAAGTGTAGAGTCCTACACTTGGGGATGAAACCCTGCACCAGTGCAGGTTAGGGGTTGACCTGTTGGAAAGCATGGAGAAGGACCTTGGAGTCCTGGTGGACAATACATCATCCATGGAACAGCAATGTGCCCTTGTGGCCAGGAACGCAAATGGTATCCTGGGGTTAATAAAGAAAAGTGTGGTCAGCAGGTTGAGGGAGGTTGTCCTCCCCCTCTATTCTGCACTAGTGAGACCATATCTGCAGGGCTATGTTTAGTCGTGGTCCCCCCAGTTCAAGAGGGACATGGAAATACTAGAGAGAGCCCAACGGAATGCTACAAAGATGATGAAGGGACTAAAACATCTCTCTTATGAGGAAAGGCTGACAGCCCTGGGGCTGTTTAGTCTGGAGAAGACTGAGAGGGGATCTTATTAATGTTTACAAATACCTGAAGGGTGGGTGTCAAGTAGAAGGGGCCAGTCTCTTATCAGTAGTACCCTATGATAGGATGAGGTGTAATGGTCACAAACTGGAACACAGAAAGTTCCACCTCAACAAGAGGAAAAACTTCTTTACTGTGAGGGTGACAGAGCACTGGAAGAGGAGGGAGGTTGTAGAGTTGCCCAGGGAGGTTGTAGAGTTTTCTTCCCTAGAGACCTGCCTGGATATATACCTGGTGGCCTGCCCTGGGTGATCCTGCTTAGGCAGGGGGATTGGATTCAAAGATCTCCAGAGGTCCATTCCAACCTATACCATTCTATGATTCTATGAATATCAACCACTGTTACTGAGTAATACCACTGTATGACAAACTGCAAACTTTTCTAATCCTAGCTCAGGCTTGTAAGAAAACATCAGCCTCTCAAGAGGACAACTGACATTGTGATGTTTAACAGATATGCAGTTAGGTATTTATTATGTATAGTAGCTCCCAGATACCCCTTAAGAATATATTTATTTCACTTTATTTATTACTCTTGAGCATATGTTTTTAAACATGCATAAGTATGTATCCAGAAAAAAATAAACACAAAATATAAACTCAAATCCAAAAATTAAGGTAGAAATCCTTGGGACATTCAAGCTACCATAACTGAGTGTTAATACTTGAAATCTGGGTAACAGTATTCAACAACTGTTAAAACTACATTCAACATTCAGTAGTGGATTCAGAGACCTATTTTTCTTCACTCAGATTCAGAGAAAAATTGCTCTTGATGTCTTATAGGCTTTTATATTATTATTTTATTATCATCTGTATTTAAAAGCTGAATGGCAATACAAACATTTAAAACATAATATAGAAACATAGAAATGTCTGGGTTGGAAGGGACCTCTAGAGGTCATCTAGTCCAATCCCCCTGCTGAGAGCAGGGAC